>PVJA010012559.1:0-51728 GCA_004027025.1 Myocastor coypus | reverse complement strand
AAAAAAAAAAAAAAAAAAAAAAAAAAAAAAAAAAAAAAAAAAAAAAAAAAAAAAAAAAAAAAAAAAAAAAAAAAAAAAAAAAAAAAAAAAAAAAAAAAAAAAAAAAAAAAAAAAAAAAAAAAAAAAAAAACCCACTTTAGTCATATATTCCCAATAATTGATACAATGCATATTGCTGTCCTCTTAGTAGTTACACAGAGCACAGGATGTAGGCATTATAATTTTTTCTAATCATTGTTGGTACAAAAAATTTCTTCTCATTGAACTAAGAGAAAGCAGTTGTATTCATAGCCGATTATCCCATAATGGCATTATTGGCAGAAGTGGCAATGTTGGAAGCTGTTGATTTAAGACTTTTGCAGTTCAGCATATAATCTAGCTTTATATTTTATGCTTCATGGTTAAACTTTTCTGCAAGTTAAAGCAAGGGCAAGTTAAAGCAAGACCTGTATAACAAAACACATAGCTTTTGTATCTTCCAAAGTCAGTCAAATCCCCTCCAGATTTACTTTGGAACCATGTACAGTGCTTTGTAGATCCGTTTTCAGGGTCAGTTGTGTGGATGAGTCACGTCCATTGCTTAACCAGTTTGCTTTCTGTGAAACCCCAAAATAATGTTTTCTCTCTATGTGACTCTCCTTAGGCACACTATATATCTTCAATTATTTTCCTCTGCAGCGCCCTAAACTCCTTGAACAGAAAATTTGGGAAACCACTGAGTTATAGGATGTTATAGCACAGGTTCTCTTATGTTCTGAGTCCTCACTGATCTTGAAGGGCTAGGGCCAGAATATTGGCAATCTTTGTAGCCTTTCTTTTTCTCTAATATTTGGTCTGTAAACTTACATTCTTAACCCTCCAAAAGAGAAGCTTTGTGATGCTATTACTCTATAACATAGGTACTTAAGCTTAACATCAAGATCTGTTGTGGCTCACTGTGTGTACTGACTTATTTGTCTCCTGGATCTTTGCATAACTGGGTCCTCATCAGTTTTGAGTGCCATATAAAATCCCATAGACTGAGTGACTTAAATAAGTGTCCCCAGGAATTTAAAGATCAGAATGTCAGTATGGTAGTCTGTGATGAAGCATATTTCCCTGGTTGCCTTTTCACTGGGTCTTCACATAGTGGAAAGAACAGGAGCAAGCCCCAGTATAAGATTATATGAGGACATCAAAGGGATTCAGAAGGCTCTAACTTTATGACTTGATTTAAATCTAATTACATTCCACAATTACTATTTCCAAATACCATTGTATTTGGGGTTAGGGCTTCAGCAAAATTCAGCGGACTGTGGAGGTTGACACAATTCAATCTGTAGCAATCTAGTAGCCCCTCATTTTTCAGTTCTCCATTCATAGAGTCACCTTTCCTGGCCACCCCATGTACAATACTTCTAGCTATCTGCAATAACTTTATTTAGTCATATTATGTGACTTAACTTCATTGTTTCTACTTTTTCAATCCTGCAGGTTTATGTTAGATTCAAATCCCAGTGAAGTTAAACTTTTGTGGTCATTTTAGAACAATGCCCACTTGGTGAGGTAGCACATACATGTAATCCCAGCCGTTCTAGGCTGAGGCTGCGGGAGCAGATGTTAAAACCAATCCTGGGCAACAGAGAGACAAAGTCTCAAGAACAAAGATAAAATAGAGCTTTCTTATTATAGAGATTTCAGAGAATGGTACAAGGATGATGGAATGAATCGCTGACATCACTACATTGATCCTTAATCTGGCAGCTTTAACTTTGGGGAAGTTATACTCTATCTTTTGTGTGATCATAAACCTCATAGCCTGACCTTTTTGCAATCTATTCTTTACTGTTATTTTTAGACCACATGAAATATAATAAATTAATCCATATGATACATTGTACTACAAATGTTTGAATACACCTATCCTGTCTCAATTATGTTTTGACATTAGAGTTTGTATATCCTCCTTTCAGGCACAGTTAGTATAATTAGGTTTCTAATTATATTTTGATCACTGACACCATTTTATAGATGTTTTAAGCTTTTGAAATTGTGTCTCGCAGTAGAATACAATACTCAAAATAATGCTTCAGCAGCTGAGGAATAATAGGTCATCATTTCCCTTGTTATTGGCTCTGTATTTTTATTGATGAGAAATAATACATTCTGAATTTTCTAAAGGGATATGATTCACAAACAATCAAATGATATTTTCATTTTAATCGTGTAATTTCTGCCAAAACTAAAATCAAAGGCTAGCATTTTGCTAAGTATCAAGTATGAAGAATTTTAGGGCTTTTTGAAGCTGACTTTTAGGAACCAAGAAAACAAGGAGTTATGCTAAATAGGTTAAGATTCCAAAATAAATCCAGAAGATTGACACAAAATGAGATCATGCTGTTTTCACATCCGAGATCAAAAGAAGCTTCCAAATAATTCATAAGTCTTCTGATTTAATGCCATATGGCTGGCAGCCTTTCAATAACCAGCTTGAACTTCCTCTTTAAGAATTGTTAAGACCTTCAAGAAAGGGAGTGAAAATTAAAAATATCTAGCATTGATTAGCAACAGATAGAAGCAGTTAAATGTTTAACAATTTTTTTTTTTTTTTGGTTTGGTCAAGATTATCTTTTTCTCACATGCTATATGCAAATTTAGCTAAATTCTACCGTCTCTAGATGTTAGTTATGAACATCAGGAGAACAATCAAACTTGTGAAATACAAGCCAAAGGTTCACCACTTTCTGCATTACTGGTTCTAAGGAAATTTACTTAAGTTGCTCATGCTTGTTTCTCTACCTGTAAACTAAGAGTGATTGACAGCCGAATGAGCAACAATATGAATGTGCGAAATGTTGTGCATAGGACTCAAAAATTACAAAAAGTGTTTGGATTAAAAAAGGTTGTTGCTGTGTTCTTGAGACAGAATAAAACATTTCATTTTATTTAAAGGTACTGAAATACATGCCATTCTTTATTCAGTGGCCTCTCCATGGAGTAATAGATTACATATCTAGCACCAGGATATGTCAGTACTTCTGCTCTAGCGACAGTATGTTGTCCTTGGAGGCATCTGGAGTGCCACCGTTGCCATTATCACACCTCTCTTTGCATACCTCAGCCTTTTAAACTCCTGACCATATATCCTGCCTCTGCCAGCTGGTTTCTGCAGACTGTCAGATGTCAACATGAGTACCTCTAAGGCCATGTCAGATATTCAGGACTAGGCTCCATTTCTAAGTCTGAAAGTTCAGAAGTCGCATTTCCATAAGATCTCAAGTTTATTTACATGCTTAATATTGCAAAAAAATTTTACTTTATATTTATTCAGTAGCTGTCACTCCCGACAAATGACCAGTCCATGTAGGATGTGTGAAATACATCCTGGGAGTTCTAGAGTCTACTAACAAATTCAGACAGACGGGTTTAAACTGAACACAAGTACATTCTGAGATGAATGAGATGTGTAATACTCCCAGTGCAATGAACACAGAAAGTAGATGAACACCTTCATAAGAGACAGATAAAAAGTTCCTATTGGAAAAGTACACTTTAGAAATGCTTCGAAAACTGCCAGAGTTCTTCAGGGCTGTTGTACTGTTTCCTGTTGTGAGTATCGAATGACTTGGTGAGCCAAATCAAGTAAATTTATTTTTACAACTTGATATGATCATATTGTTATAAGACTGTAATTTATCTCTTATACTAGTGCCTGAATCACTTAAAGTCATCTATATCATCACAGGGTAATATTTGGTCTTTCCTTCTCTTGAAATCTGAAATTAAGCCATGATGAAATTAGCAATAAAGGATAAAAAGATCATCAGCACAGATATTATTCTTTCCTTCCCCAAAAAAACATTGAAAAGGGCTCACATTATAGTTTCCTCAAGATTATAACCATGATAAGGCCTATTACTTTGCGTGTGGCAACACAAATGTTGAATATATATATATATATATATATACATATATATATTTATTCAACAAAATTATTTATCATGAAATATATATATATACATATATATATATATATATGTGTATATATATATTTGGTACAGGGTCTCACTACACAGCTTGGATTTGTAGTGAGCCTCCTCAGCACGGGAGATTATAGTGGGATTATAGGCATGTGCCACCATGCCTGGTCTCTGTGCTGGCACTCAGATCCTGGGGGTGGCCCTGGCGCTGCTTAAGGTGTCAGTAATCTAAACCCAGTCCTCGTGCTTGCTGAAGCAAATGTTTAGCCCACTGGGAAATTCATGTTACTTTCTTCTTTTTTTTTTTTTTTTTGAGACAGGGTCTCATCATGCAGTTCAGGCTGGCCTTGAGCTCACTTTTGTAGCCCAGGCTGGTATCGAACTTGCACTGATCCTCCTGCCTCAGCCTCCCAAGTGCTGGGATTACAGGCGTGCGCTACCACTCCTGGCTTCATATTACTTTCTTAAGTGAAAATCTGCGTCACTTGTATTTTTTCTTGTTTTAATTCTAATTTATACTCTCTTTAAAAAATCAAAACCAAAACAAAACAAAAGTAATTTTTAGAAAGAAAAACAAGGGTATCTTGATGAGAATCTGCAGCACAGGAAACACAACATAAATTCTAGACTAGACATATTACAGTGAATTGAAACAAACTGTATGAAAGAATAAGACAGTATTCTTTTTTTCAGCCCAAATAGCACCGAGTGAATACATGAGGGCAGTAACAGGAGTATGGAAGCACTCGGGTGAACCCTTAAGGACAGCTCCACCAAGTCCTGTACAGATGTATGTGAGAGGGAAGTTTGTAAAGAAAGTCATTTCATCTGACTTTGAAAAGCATGATTGCTACTTACAGTTTTGGAAAAGAGAACAATGTCATTCTGTGCACACTTATACAGACTTGTCACTGCATCATGAGTGGTCAGGGCCTACCAGGTGATGTCTTTGAGAGAGAGCAGGATTCACAGCATGCATGTTCTTCCCTGATTCGCTGAGGAGCTTTGGTATAATGGAGTAGGCGTGGTGGGCATTTACAGGACCCTGAAGATTTTTGCAGGAGAATAATGCTAAAACCAGATTATTTTTTATGTGATAATGTTGACAGTGACAACATAAAATGATTTTGACTTGCAAAAAATAGTTTTGAACATTATATTATATAGATAAAGGTCCAGAGAGAGACTCAATCTTAAAAGAAAAACACTGTGAATTTACGGTGACAGATATTCTCATTTCAGACATTTCAAAGCATGTGCTTTCTCCAATCTATACAAAACAGATCCTTGCCCATGGTATGTACAGCATCTTTGTCTTAAAAACAAATAAGCAAAGACTCAAACCACTCATGAGTTTTATCCTAATCAAAACATCAGGCGCGATGGGAGTTTGGGCCTCTTTAAGTGCATTTCATGAGGAAAACGATATCATCAGTGGAAATTAGTTCCTTTATGTGTTTTGCCTGGAACATCACTAAGGTCTGACTTGAGCTCTCAGGAGAAGGAAACAGCAGACACTTCTGCATGACGAAGTAAAACTCCCCTGGGATCTATGCACCAAGGTAAAATGAATTATTAGGGCTGTCAGCCATGGTCACCACCAAGACCACCTAGACTCACTGGCCCCTTGATCCTCAGGTTAAAAATGCAGTGGGGTGGAATGGCACCATACTTCCTGTTCTGTGAAGTAAATACCAGGTCACATTTGTGCAGCATGAACTGCTTCCTTGTGTCTTGGGCATAGGTCTGTCAGATAATCCTATTCAGTGCACTGGGAATTTTACTTACTTTTCTGTTTCTATCGATACTTTTCTTTATGCCATGATTTTACTTGTCTTGGTTATTCTCTTAAAGAATATATCTTCCAATAATTGACTTCATGTTTTAAACTTATAAAACCAAGCTCTTTCATGTCAGTATGAAATTTTATTTTCTTGCTTTCATTCTGTGTGTAAAATGCTTTAGCTGAAAATCATTTCCATCAGAATACCTTAAATGTCATTCTTTTTACCTCCTTGTTTCCACTAACGCTGTTGAGAAATCTCAAGCTTTTGTGATATCTTGTTATTTATATGTGACGTTTACTAAATGTTTCTTACATCTTCTTATTGTATATCTTAATCAAATATTCTCAAAACGTGTGTTTTAGAGGCTATAACTTGCTATGGCTTTACTTTCATAAATAGTGACAATCGCATGATGATAACTTTTAATCTGAAAATTCTTTTATTTCTGGAAATTTATTGATAATGTTCCTCCTTATACATGATTCTTTAAATATTTTGAATTAATTAATTTGATACAGTCTCACTGCACAGTTTGGACTCAGACTGATCCTCCTGTCTCAGCCTCCCCAGCCCTGTGATTACAGCCATGTACCCTCATGTGCACTTTCAAAGTCAACATGGTGAATCTGGAGTTTTCAGGCTGGGAAGGCATGCGGTACTAGGGTCACACTCAGGACCTTGCACTTGCTAAGTAAGTGCTTATGCCACTGAGTTATCTCCTCATCTTCTTGAATTGATTAAAAAATTTCACATTTCACACTCAGTTTTTACTTTGGGAAAAAACAGGATGTTTCACCGTGCCTCACAGGGTGAATCCAGAGGATGAGGACACCTCGACGTTTTTGTTAAGCTGCCTCTCTGTTGGGTGGTGCTAGACACTAATGTTAACTCTGTTTTTGATCACACCTTCAATAGACACTCATGAAAGACAATTGCCAAGACTACCTTGAAAAGTGACAAGGACAGTAGGGTAAGTATGCCCAGTGTGAAGAAGAGTGTTTATTGAGGAGAATTTAGTGGCAACGCATCTTTCAGAAAAATAAAACTTTTTGAACTTGAATATTTACCATATATTTTGATCACTGCATGTTAGGTTAATAACGTTTATATATGTTATTATATATTATAAAATGTTTACTTTTGTAAAAGTTTCACAGTTATATGACTTAGTTTTTACACTTAAATCTCAAAATACTTCATGAAAACTTATGGAAAACTGGGCTAGGGAAATAACTCAGTAAAATAAGTGCTTGCCTAGCAAGCGCAAGGGCCTGAGTTCAATCCCTGGTTCTGAAAAAAAAATTATGAAAAACAGTATGCAAAGATAAAACAATAAATAATTGCAAATTAGAGCTATGATATGTGAAATACAGTTATTTAACTGTAACAATACAATTCCAATTATCAAGAGTATGAAAATGGAATAATATAAATAGCAGTCACTGAATGGTCAAAACAATATTACTTTTAGCACAAATGTCTGTTGTAACTGTGAAGTGGTATGAACATAATTTGTGGAAACTTTCATTTTCAGTATAGTAATAAATAGATATATGTGAAAAATTCTGTAAGTTATATGACATTTGTATATGTGAGGTTTTTAATTTATAAAGAAAATTATAAATCAAATCACACAGAGAAGATTTTTTAGGAAATACATGAGTAGTTGTGACTGCAAAGGTCCAGATGTATTGGAAGCAATGTTAAGTGAGACTGCAGGTCTCCGTGTGCTTCAGAGTGATGGGCATTTTCAACTGGACCGTGAAATGGATCAGGAGATAAAAGGGAACCCGAGAAAAATGAGCAGGCAAGCTTCAGATTTGGGGCAACATGAAATTGTACAAAAAGATGCTGCACAAGTTAGAAAATGGGAGGTTTGGCTCTGTTCTTGTAACTTCAGAGTAAACAAAAAAGCAGATTTAACAGCAGTCAGAGTTAAGAAAATAAGCATACGTTTCATAGTACTGAGAAAAAGCAGCTATGGGCCTAGTTATAGATGTGAAAGCATAGAGATGAGCCAGTTCTTCTAAGGGAAAGTGATCAGGAAAAGTTGATGGGTTATCAAAGAGATGTAAATGAGGCTAGAAATCTTGAGTTTGCAAATGCTGTAGATCAAGAAGGAATTTTGATCTTGAAACATGGCAACAGTGCATAAAATTATTTTAATGAGCTATTTGGGTCATCCTAAAATTTTCTTGTAATGTGGAATCAATTAGTTTTGATTTCTTATAGTTATCTTAAGCACTTCAGCAAAATACATTTTCTAGACACATTAAGACTAGTCGTTAGAACTCCTGATGAATCTTTAACGAAAAGCAGTAAAACTTTGCCAACTTTCCAAAGTGTCAGTCCACTCCAGGATATAATTGCAAGCAACATGAATTGACTTGGTGTGAGTAAAAATTGGCTTATATAAGTAGATTGAAAGAGGTTGAATTAGAGTAGGGGAAAGCTCTACTCATTAAAAGCTTGCTACCCTGGAGCTGCATCTTTTCTCCACTCTCTTTGCTTCTTGTCTCACTCTTGTTTGCTTTCACTTTATTTTCTCTGACAGTCTTTGCATACGATGGGAATATGTATTTTTGGAACCAAACTCTATCATTCTGTTTAATGAACAAATGCTTGCAAAAAAATGAAAGCAGCACAAGCTAATTTCAATATAAATTATTAAAGTGAAATAATTCCCTGTCCTGTTTTTCTCAGACAGCCCAAGTCTCTCTGGTAGTCTATTTGGGGATATATATGGTAGAATCAGTAAATACATGTGTTAACAGTTCCACAAATATAGCAACTATTATTTAGTGGACTTCAGCAATGGGCCAGATTCTGTGCTAGAAGGGAAAACATTGATTCTTTTTTCATACAATTGTGTCCTAGTTAAGGAGCAGGAATATAAATATTAAAGATAACCCAGATCGATTAAATGTTTTTGTAGGAGATTACCCATATTGACATAAAAATTATATAGGAGTAGAGAGGAATGCATAGATCTGTAGGGTAAGGTTAGAGTTGTAAAGGAGTTACTTCTAGAAATACAGTATATGGGCTTGGATCCACAGAAAGGTGAAACTCTGGAAATCTTATGTGGTATATGGGAACGGCCATCCTCTTCCTCTAAAAGAGGAACACTCCTTGCAGGTCTAGCATAGGAAACTTCAGGGCATTCTAGAAATAACCAGAGGTCTCATGTGGTTAGAATTGCTCAGAGAAGAGAGGTACTCAGAAATTTTGCATGATCTTTGATTTCGATTCTGAGTGGAAGATAGAGACTTTGGAATGTTTTCAGTAGAATGGCATATTCCAATTTATGTTTTGAAAGATTACTTTAACTACTTTGTTGAAATGAAATTACAGATGGGAAGCAAAGCAGGTTGACTGACTCAGAGGACACTGAGTAATTCAGGGGAGAGCTGTTGTGTCGTGGAACAAGATACTCTGAACCTTCTGGTTCTTGAAGAGACAATGAGTACTGAGTGAACACACGCCTAGTAAAAACATTGAACTTTACTTCCTATTTAATTTAAATGTTAGTTGGCAGAGAGAGCAGAACAATAATGACATCTATTGACAGGGCATGTTTTACATATTTTATTGCTGAATTCCTTTTCTAATTGTATAGCAGTGGGCTAAGTTTTTGTACTAGCTGCAATAAGATACTGCTCTGGTGCATCTCTCATGAGGTAAACCTTCTAAACAATCCATATCAAGTGTGCTAGTTTCCCATAACAGGGTACCATAAATTTGGGAGCTTGAAAACAATGGAAAGTAGTCTCACAGGTCTGCCGGCTCTGAGAATGCTCAAGGCTGTAGAGAAGGCTCCTTCCTGTCTCTTCAGCCCCTGTTGGATTTCTGTGTTACAGCCTCTGTCCCATCTCTAGCCTCAGCCTCTCAAGTGCTGGGTTTATGGGTGTGTGCTATCTGTGTTCTCTTTTAAGAGTATCTGTCATTCTCATTTGGACTCAGTCCAAGTGGGAAGATATATTCAGGATGCTCAAGTGCTTTGTCCCAGGACCCTGTTTTCTGAAGTTTTGTGTGAACGAGAAATTTATGCAACACTATTAACTCCATGTAGTAGGAGCAGTAGGTAAGTATTGCCTGATGATCATAGCTGGGTTATTCCCTTGACAGTTACCTGGTATGACAGCTCTACCAAGCAACTTAGACAGTTTCCGCTTTGAGTTATAAATTAAAAAGACAACTCAAGAGCCAATAAAAATGTAAAACATATAAATATGTTGTTGTCAGTATATCTGAAATTCTTTCACTTGCTTCAGGAGGAAATAAGAATAATTTGTTAAAAATTATGCTAAAATATATTCTATAGGTAGATGTGATTTTTGTCTGTGAATGTAAGAACTTCATAAACAGACTTTATATTTAGCCTAATGACTTTTAATGACTTTAATTATAAAAGTCACTTGTACTATGAGAAGAAAAAATTATTATATAAAGAAAATGTTTCTAAAACACACTCTGGGGCTAAAAAGCAGGGAATTTTTAACTGTATACTGTACAGTAATTAAAGTAGTAATCCAAGCATAGTTCAAAATTTTACAACATGTCATCTTCGTTAACAAGAAAAATTATATTACATATAGCTATGTATAAGAATTTACTCTTCTATACGATATATTTTTGAGCTAGAAGTAATTTATTAAAAATAAAGTTTATATTCTGATCTATGTTAATACTTATATAAATGTGGAAATAATAGTCAAGAAATTTTAATCAAGAATATGGTAATATATACATCTTTGCACAGCAGAGCTGCAAATTGCATATCATGTTTAATTTAAACTTTATGCAGTTTATTAACAATTTTCCTATTTTTCTTATCGATTGTCAAACAACCTCTACTTGCCTTTCTGTTCTCTATGTATCTCATGTAAGTGGAGTCACATGGGTTTTTCCTGTTACAACTGGCTATTCTGATGTCCTTTAGGTTCATCCTTATTGTCACATACTGCCAAATATTCTACTACAAAAAATGAAATGACACCATCCGACAGTGACCATATATCCTTTTAAGAAATATCATCTGTATGTTATCACAGATTGTTAACAAATACTATATTACATGAACATATAATATTTTTTATACACTTATTCCTTAACAGATGTTTAGCTTGGTCCAACATCTTGTCTTTTATGAGTAGTGTGGCAGTGAACAAAGGCATGCTAACAGGTCTTCAAGTTCCTAGTATCAATGCTTCTGATAAATGTCTCAAAGTGTTATTGCTAGGCCATCTTTAATTCTACGCTTTATTGTACAAGCAGCACTCATGCTATTTTACATAAGAGTTGTACCCTTTTGTAAGCTCACCAGTGGTGCAGAATGCTTCTAGTCTCCTTATATCTTTAGCAATATCTTTTATATTTCTGGTACTGAGGATCAAACACAGATCTCCTCATATCCCTAGCCTCTAACTTTTTTTTTAAAAAATAGTCATCTTATAAGTGTGAAGTGATATTTCAGTATATTTTTACATATTTTTTGATGAGAATGATTATGTATTTATACACTAATTGATCAGCTTTACAACATCTTTGGAAAAATGTATACTTGAGTCTTTAGGCTATTTTCAAGGTATTTCACTTATTTTACTGAGTTATAGGAGATTAAAAAATTCACTTCTTATCTGATTGAGTTATAGAATAAATTTAGAGAATTCACTTCTCATGGAACATATGTCCTTGGATTACTTTGCATTCTTGATTGTTTTCTTTATTGTGTTGAACTCTTTAGTTTGATATAATCCATACTGTAGTTTTATAGTATATTTCAAAATTACAAAGTATGTTACTCCTGAGATTGTTCTTTCTGTGAAGACTGCTTTGGTAAGTAGGTTTTCTTTCTTTTGGGGGGATATTCCATATATTTTACTGTCTGTGTGTTTGTTTGATTGTTTATTTATTTTGTTTATTCATTTGTTTGATACAGGGTCTTGCTAGATAGCTCTCAATCATAGTGATCTTCCTCTCTCAGCCTCCCCAATGCTGTAATTTGAGGTATATGTGCCAGCACACTTGGTTTTGGGGCTGGCTCAGTGCTCTCATATGTAGTACTGGGAATTGAACTCTGGTCCTTTGTCTTGCCCAGCAGGCACTTAGACTTCTGAGCTATGTCCTTAATCCCTACATATATATTTTCAGATTTTTTCTACTTTTGAAAAACAATTCTATTGAAATTTTGATAGAGACTGACACTATCAAAAGATTTTAGATTCAGAACAATCTCATATTGTAGACATTTAATAATGTCAATTTTTACCAAAGGTGAACAAAGCAACTTTCATTTGCTTGTCTTTTAACTCCTTTCAATATTTGTAATTTTCATTCTTTAAGCGTTTTATGAATCTCTTAGTTAAGCTTATTTCTAAATATTTTGCTCTTTTTGATACTTTTGCACATGAGGTTGTTTTCCTAATTTCATTTTCAGATATTTCATTGCTGGTATTAGACATGCAAATTGATTTTGGTAAGCTCACTTTTCATTCTGCAAATTTTAAACATTTCTTTAGGCATATAGCATTTCTGAGGGGTCTTTAGTGTTTTTTATGTGTATTATTATGCTCTCAGCACAGAGAACATTGAACTTTTCCTTTGTCTACTTTCTTGGGGTAAGAATTCCAGTAATAGATTGAAAAAAATTGTTAAGCATTTATATTTTTATCATGTTTCTAGCTGTTTAAGTTTTCAGTTATTTTGTTATTTACTATAATATATTGATTTTTCGTGTCTTGCTATATGATGAAAGCGTACTTCTACTTTGTTGAGAAATTTTATCTGGAAAATGTGTTCATTTCAATCAAATACATTTCTTGAAATACATTGAGATGATTATATATATCTTTTATATGTAACTATATCAATAAAATTTTAAATTGCATGATTTTTATGTTGAACTGCACATTGTGAGAATAAATTCACTTGGTTGTAGTGAATGATCCTCTTTTCTGTGTGGAAAGTAATTGTTTGTTTTTATTGATGATTTTCTTCCTGTATTTGTCCTTTAGTTTTTGTAATGTTTCACTTTCATTTTCTTTTCTTGTGATGTTCTTCTGAAGTTGTTGACAAGGTAATGATGGCTTTGAAAGAGCAATGGCCTCAAACAATAAATACCCTCAATTTCTTGGAAGGGTTTGAGAAGAATGGAGATAATTTAAATTATTATTCAGTAAAGCCATTGGCCCTATACTTTATTCATAGACTTTTGATTAAGGATTTATAAATATATTTTAATTCATTTTTGACAGACTGCATGTTTATAGGAAGGCATTAATTTCTTTTATGTTATTTCATATATTGGAGAGTAATTTTGCACATAGTATCACAGTTGATCTTATCCTATAAGTCCCGTTCAGTCCTTTTCATTTTATTTTATTTACTTTCATCTCTCCTGACTATCTCATTAAACAAATATCAGAAGCCTAGCCTTTAATTCACTGATTCTTTATTTGCTTAATCCAGTTTCTTATTGAGACCTTGTAGTGATTTCTTTTAATTCATTTTTGTATTACTTTGCCTTGATTATTTCTCTTTGGTGCATTTTAATTTTCTAGGTCTCCACTGGAAGTCTCACGTTGTGCATGTGTTGTTCTCCTGACTTCCCTAAATATCCTAGGAGTGTCATTTTGAAATTTTGCCAGGTAAATCATATTCTTTGATTTCATTAGGCCCATTTTCTGAGACTGACTTTGTTCTTTTGTTTGGAATTTAGTTCCCTATTTCATCCATTCTCTTTACTACTGTGCCTAAGGCCAAGTCTTTATAGTCTGGCCTCCTATAGGAGAAGACTGCCACCAATTACCGAGATTTTCTGGGGACTGCTAACAATGCATGTCACTCCACTTTCTATGGTCCTATGCAAGGTCTAGTTAACTAGAATGGCCTTTAGGCTAGGTATTCCAGAAGTCATTGATATTGAAGAAACTTCCTTGGGCACTCCCCAGAAATTCTGGGTCTTTGGGTTCATCATTCACTCTTACCTTAACAAAGGGTAAAGATTGTACATTTAGAAGCTGTTTCATGTATATCTGCTTTGCCTACAGGAAAACGCTACAGCACCTGGTAGTCTGAGCTTTTGTTTTTGTTCCTGCCAGGCAGTCTGTTTATGTTGGACCCTTTAGGATTCTGAGATAGGCTACACTAAAGAAGCTTTTGAATGCCTGAATCAACCCTCCCTCACAGGGCAAAAGTAGGGCTTTAGATTTTCCTTCCACTTAAGCTATGATCGATAAGATTGGTGGAGGAGACATGGTGATATGTAGCACAAGTCATAGTCTATTTTTCCACTATGGGACTTGATAGTTTCACTGTCAGGTCATGGTATTTAAAACAGAAGCTACTTCTTTGGGAGCAGAAAATATTGTGTAGAAAAAAATATGGCCCTGAATATGCAGATCAATTCTCTCCTTCACCTTGACAAGCGAGGGGCTGGGATATGTCTTTCTGATTTCTTGGTGTTGTGTGCAGGGCTGTGGTACCGGTGAAAGGTATGTCTCCCTCATAGCTTTGCCGGCTTCACATTCACTAGGGATCCCAGGTCTTTTACTTTCCAATTTCTGACAAGGAAATTCAGCTATTATGTGTTGTTGAATCTCTATTTATGAGAAAGGAGGATCCAGGGTTTTCTATGCCAAATTTTGCTGATGTTTGTCTCATTTTGCAATTGCTTAGATTTAGAAAATCTTTTTATTTTCTATTTATTAACTGTTTTCTATAATACTTATACAAGAAATTATGGGCAGATTGACCTGAAATACTATGCACATTTCTTTTTTTTGTTTTTAATTTTTCTTTATTTTATTTTTTTCTTGTTTCAGAACCTCTGTTTGTTTATTCACTCATTTTAATGGCCGGCTCAGCCCGCCCCGAGGGCAGGGCCAGCCAGGCATGTGGTGCCGGGGATCGAACGGCAGTCCCAGAAGCCGCCCAAGTTTTCCAAGCAGGCGCTTTAGACCACTGAGCCATCCCCCCGGGCCCCAATGCACATTTCTTTTTCCAACTTCACTTACAAAAATATTAGTAAAATCAACTAGTTATTTTTCTTGTGTATATAACTTTGGGTGTTTTGACGGGAAGTTTGTGAAATATGTTTTTGCATCAAGATGTAATTTGAAAACCTTTTTTCTCCTGATTTCAAATGATGAGATTGATGCTCCAGGGCAGTAACACTGCAGTAGAGAACCTGGGAAGCTGAAGGGAGTTCTCTCTTTTTTCTGCAATGTGAAACATGGCAACGAAGTACCATTGTCAAAGCAGATAACTGTCCCTTGCAGGTTCTCGCCTGTGGATGCTTTCCCTTCAACTTCTAGCCTTCTTCAGGGTGGCCATTATATATCTGGCTCTTTTTTTTTTATGTCCATTTCCGTCTTTTCTTTTCTTCTCTTTTCTTTTCTTTCTTTCTTTTCTTCTTTCTTTCTTTCTTTCTTTTTTTTTTTTTTTTTTTTTTTTTTTTTTTTTTTTTTTTTTTTTTTTTTTTTTTTTGTCTCACTAATGAGTCATAGTGATCCTCCTGTTTGTATTTCCCAAGGGCTGGGATTACAGACGCTCCCCACCATACCCAGTCTCGCCTGCTCAGCAAGCTCTACAGCGGGGCCGGCGTGGCATGAGGGGCCAGGAACCGAACCCTGGCCCATGCGCTTCCTCTAAGCAAGTGCTAAATCCGCTGAGCTATACTGCTGGCCCTTATCTGGTTCTTATGAATTAATTTTTCTAAAATATTTTGTTACAGCAGCCTGAAAATAGTAATAGAATATGTTTCTATTATCAACATCAAATAATCACTGAGAAGATAAATAATAATACTAATAAACTATTGTATAGCTGTTTTATGGAAAACAATAATGAACATGCTATTTATCAAGCTTGGTTTAAATGATGAATTTTCTGATGTATAACAGCAGAACATAATAGTATACTCTAAATGCAATTTGAGTACACTATACTTGCATATGAATGTTAATATGTTAATAGATATGAATTTTATGAATTAAAATGTTGTATAGACAATATTTGCGATGTGTGGTAGTGGTTTTAGGTTCAGTTTATTCTGCTGTTTACATTAAGAGAAAAGAGCCAGGCATGGTGTCACACGTCTGTAATCGCAGCACTTGGGAGGCTGAGGCAGGAGGATCAGTGCGAGTTTGAGACCAACCTTACCTACAAAAGTGAGCTCATAACCAGCTTAACTGCACAGAGAGACCCTGTCTCAGAAAGTCAAGAGAGAGAGAGAGAGAGAGAGAGAGAGAGAGAGAGAGAGAGAGAGAGAGAGGAAAAGAGAAATAATTGATGGGTGGTAAAACATGCACTATGCTTCAGCCTTGGACTAGACACATTTGATTAGGAAGAGCGAGGAATTTTTTTTTTGTCGCAGCTTTTACAGCTTAACTTTTCCTATAAATATCTAGGCAGCGTCCATTTAGGGCAACTAACAAAGGTAAATATTGGGAATGGGGGAAGTCATAGCGCTGTGAGACTATGGATTCCAGTTTAAAAGATAAAGCTAATTCCTTAACTGGCCCCACTATATAAAGTAATTTGTGAGCACTGTTCTACATCTTCATTCGTGATCAGACATAAGAGGTTAGTAGAGAAAATATGAGAATATTGTTTTTTTTTGTTTGTTTTTGTTGGTGGTGCGCCTGGGGGATTGAACTCAGGACCTTGTACTTGTCAGGCAAGCACTTATTCTATGGAGCTATCTCCCCAGCCCCAAATATTGTAATTTCTAAAAGCAAAAACAAGAAAATGTAAAACAAAATATGAAATTGAAAGATCCCAAGTCATTTGTTCATTGCCAGTTTCAATGCAGCAGGAATATCTGTTCTCATTATTTCATGAATATTGTTTAGCAGCATAAAAATAATAGATTGGATTAAGACAGAATGAATGAATACAATATTTTATCTTACTTTTTTGTTAATCTAAGTATGTTTTCTCCTTCTATAGATATATTTATTTTCTTCCCCTTTGTTATTTCTGCATATTTATAGTCCTTTCCTGTTTGAATTTAGGATTTAAACTTTGATTTATTTCACCATTTCTTTTCTTTTCTTTTTCCTTCCCAGGTAGGATAAAGCACTAATCTTCCTTCTTTTTTTTTTTTCCTAAGCATAGATATATTCTGATAAATGGCAGTTCCCTGATACTTTATAAAACAATTGAATAGGATATCCATTTTGCTATTGAGAACTCAAGTAAAATATGTTGTGACAGCATGACACTTAATACTCATTGAATATAGATTACAAAATATTTTAAACTTGTAAATGGCAGAACTGTGCTCTACACTGATTTCCATTTACCTTTTTATTCTTAATGTATCAAAAAAAAAAAAAAAAAGAAGAAGAAACCTGAGTTTAAATGCAACTTTAAGGACCGACCAATTGGCTCAGCAGACTAAAGTGCCTGCTTAGGCAGGCACAGGGATTGAGGTCTGTCTCAACCCTTAGCATGCCATGCTGGCCCTGCCCCTGGGGCAAGCTGAGATGGCAATTGAGACTGGGCCTGGTGGCACGCCCCTGTTGTGCCGGTGCTTGGGAGGCTGAAAACAGGAGGAGCACTCCGAGTTTGGTCTATGTAGTAAGACACTATAGACTCTGTACTAAATACATAAAAATAAATAAATAAGTACAACTTTAATTGAGTAAAAAGCATTATAGTTCATATTTTAATATATACATATAAACATATATTAGATATTATAAACATATATTTAGAGTACATATACTGTTAGGCATTTCTGCTTCTCTATACGATGAAGCACTGTGCATTTGATAAGCATTCCAACCAAAGAATATGTCAGAATCCAGATAACGTAAAAAAATCATCTCTTGGAAGAAATTCAACCGCAGTGGCAATAAACTCTGAACGACCAAAACCTCCAGATGTGAAGGAACTTCTGATCACAGCTGACAAGTCCATCCTTGTTCTTTTTGGAGGACTTTGCTAATTTTTGAACCTGAACAGGTAGTGAAAGACTAGGCCTCTGTGCAAGCTGACAGAGAGTTCATGGCAATCTTGGTCTCCTGCCGCAGGCGATGTATCAGTCCAAAGGACTCAGCCTAGGATCTGAAAACTCACAGCATGCTCCCACTCCTTGTGGGAAGACTTTAGAAGTAAGTGTTACTGAATAGGAGAACCTGTCTAGATACTGAACTCGAAATTTAAAATACTTGTGTGATCAAAAACAAATCAGATATAGATGAAATGGTCAAGTCTTCACTTTGGGCAGCAGGAGTCTAGTTCCTGCTTGAGTTAAGGTGCTCAACCTCCACTCTCTAATAAGCAGGCCTATCATCTCAAGGAAGATGACTCATTTGCAGACTTTAAAAAGCATTATCATTAAAAGAAAACTACCAAGGCTCCCCAAACTGCAGTACCAAAACGAAAACAACAACAACAACAAAACAAAGAAAATACATATTCATGCTGAATGATTTTTTTTTTATATTAGCAAGGACTTCAAAAGAGACTTGATAAATATCATAAAATACACTCACATATATTTAAATACTGAGAAGTCATAAAAGTTAATTAGAAAGTCGACAAAACATTGAACAAAATCTATATTAAACAGTTATGAAATGGTCAATAAACATGTAAAATATTATATATGTTTTTGCCAGGAGATGCAAATTAAAACCCCAATATATCAGTAGTACCCATTTACTATAGTAAGTATGAAGAAAACTAATAAGATGCCAAATATTGTGAGTTGTCGAACAACTGGTATAAATCAGCACAATGACTTTTTCAGAAACCAATTACAGTGTTTTTTTGTGGTAAAATAAGTAGCCTCAGTAGGTTCTAGAATATCCAGTCAAGAAACTCATGGTTGATGTCTGACATAAAATCCGTAAAAGATACACACAAGATGTTCAAAGTAGTTTTGTTCATAACATTCAAAAATCAAACCATCCAAAATGCTTACTTAGGCAGTGCTACATTAAATAATGATGATCTAATATTGGGAATGAGAAAAAACAAGTAAACAAATCAGTATGGAAAGGTCTCAAAGAGTGTTGTGTGAAGCTAGCATATTCAAGTCCACGTACTTCACAGTTTCATTTACATCAGTTTTACTTAAAGGAAGAGCTGATCAAAAGCATTTTGAGCTCAGAATGGGAGTATGAGGAATAGAAAGGAGCACTGAGGCGTTGTTCAATGTAACAATGTTTGATGTGTAGATTTAGCAATTATAGTTCTGTTAACTTTTGGAACATCTATGGAACTGTAGTTAAATTTTTGTATTTTTGATAATAGCTATTGTGACTGTAAGATATATTTCATTATATTTCAGTAAAGGCTTTAGGACTCTTCTCTTTCATAAGTATCCAAAGAGACTAAAAATGAATAGCTATAAACTTTAAGTCTTAATTAAGACTATTCATTTTGTTTATTTAGAAGGGTCTCACCCTGTAGTTCAGGGTGGCATTGAACTCACTATGTAGTCCAGTGTGACTCTTGAATCTATCCTTCTGCCTCAGCCTTCTAAGAGCTAGTGTAACAAAAGCATAATACCACACTTTGCAGTACTATTTTAAAATGAAGAAAAATTTGATGCAAGAAAATTTATTCTGTCAATGATGATATTTAAAGTGCTCATGTTTGGGCTTAATGCTGTATTTATTCCTTTTGATGAACCAGCAGTACAAAAATTATTGCTTATATTTTTGGAATATCTTTGGATATTTTTATTTTATTTTATTTTATTTTCTTGTTTCAGAACTTCTGTTTGTTTATTTATTTATTTTTATGGCCGGCTCAACCTGCCCTAAGGGCAGGGTTGGCGCAGCATGTGGTGCCGGGGATCGAACCGCGGTCCCTGCAGCCGCCTAAGCTTTCCTAAACAGGCACTTTAGACCACTGAGCCATCCTGCCGGGCCCATCTTTAGATATTTTGATAAATTATTTTAAAATCAGTTTTGTTGCTATTCTTTTATGAGTGTTCTCTTTTATAAGAATTCAATGTATCAAAGAGACTGAAAATAAATAAAGAGCAATGAACTTTACATTAAATTACCACAACTGCTGGTAAGAGAAAACAGAACATTCTCAGGAAGTGGAAACTTAGAGAAATTTTATTTTAAACATGTCATGTTTTTTTTCAAACGAATATTTGGCAGTCAGATAGCCTAGTCATGCTTATAATTCTAAAAGCAACTCAGGTTATTATGATGACATTCTCAGGAAAACTGAGGATAAAATAAAAGGTTTTATTCCTGTGCTTTGTCCAAGAACCTTACTATGACAACTCTGTGAATAGAACTCTTAACCTAGCCAAGAGGACACCTTATCTACAATAGCTGGCTTGCATAGATAGGACTGCAGAGACATCGTAAATCTGACACTTTAAGAAGCTTTCTCTAAATTAAGTCAACATGGGGATTTTTAGAAGAAAATAAACACAAAAAGAATAACCTTATTGTTTAATATTATTTTCTGTTGAAAATTGGCTCGAAAGAGGAGCACATGAAGTTAGACTGATGGCAAAAGCATATGCTTGCAAACCCACTAAATGTACATTTCTGATATCTTTGTTAAAATTGCTTCATTCAATTTTTCTTTTTAAAAAGAGTGCTAAAACATCTTACAATTTGGTCCTGAGCATCATTGTTCTTGAAATTTCCATCTTATGCTTCATTTGCTATTTTTATTTTTTTCTATTTATTCAATGTGACAACAAAAATGGATGTTTCACAGCTTAGCTTTACTTCACCATCTATCAAATTGCTCTTAAATCTTAAAGTAAGTTGTAATTGGATGTAAATTTGTATCATAGTCCAGTGATCAGCAGTCAGATGTTTCCCAACAGGAAAGCTTAATTTATATGGAGGATTTAATATACTTTACTTCTGCTTTTGTTTTTGTGAACTCTTGATTCAGTTTTGTTGCTACCCCCATCCCCCTAAACCCAGTGGTTCTTTTTTTTTTTTTTTTTTTTTTTTTTTTTTTGTCTTTTTGAGACAGGGTCTCGCTATGCAGTTGAGGCTGACCTTGAGCTCACTTTTGTAGCCCAGGCTGGTCTCGAACTCGCACCAGTCCTCCTGCCTCAGCCTCCCGAGTGCTGGGATTACAGGCGTGCACCACCACGCCCGGCCAACCCAGTGGTTCTTGGTAAAGGGTTGACATGTTGGGACTACACTCTCTGCAGGCTCTTGGAAGAACTCCCTTTGGTTTCACTTTGCTGTTATCAACTGGACTACGCCAGGTAAATCTGCTCTGCAGATAAGATTTCCTCTCAGTTTAGTCAGCCAAATAGTTTTCAAACATAGCAAAGAAGGGCATCCTGAATAATGTGTTCACATCTGGCATTTCATTTACCACTGTTACTTCACCAAGTGTCCAAGCTTTAGGACAATTTGTCCACCACTTACTTCCCACGAAGTACCTGTGTTTGTCTTGAGAAGAATCTCTTGAGGGCCCACGATTTCTCCTTTAGTCTAAGGTGATCAGCGCTTTGTATTTTTTTGGTTTATCTAGAGGCTTCCTTTACTTTCCTACTGAACAAAAGGTTTCATTTGTTATTCATTTTCAGAGGAAAAATTTTTTATTGACTTGGGAAAAAGTTTTCAAAAAGGTAAGAATGCAAATATTATGACTCAATTTCAAAACCTTTAGAACATCTTACTTTAATTTCTGGTTCTTTCCCTTCCTATCAGTATGAAGTTACCAAAACTGTTTCAGGGCTGTAGACTAGCTTCTCCCTCATTATAGTAGAATCCACTTACTAGTTGGCTGTGGGGATGAAATGACTTGATTAGATAACCATAGATCTTGTTTCTATGTACTAGGGTTATTTAGGTTCCTTTGTAGTTGTTGAAAAATGCAGTTAATTGCGAAACACTTTCCCTATTTTGCAGTATAACATTGTATCCATCTTTTCAATACTGTTTCTTTTCTATCATTATCCACCCTCTCTCTCTAACCACTCTGCATAGCCCTGCTTATCCTCTTATGAATTCTCCCCTATATCTGTGTTTCATATTATTATTCCACATGCGAATAAGATTGTATACTATTTAACTTTCTATATCTGGCTTGTTTCATTTAATATAATAACTTCCCTAGTAAAGCAAAAAATTTCTTCCCTTTTATAGTTTCATAAGATGCATTATGCACATGCACACACATATACACATACACACATTATAGTTTATTTCTCATTTGATGGACATTTAGTTTTTCATACCCCACCTGTTCTGAATCATGCAGCAATATTGTGAGTGTCAATATACCTCTTTAACAAATTGACATAATTTCCTTTGGCTATATAAGAAGTGATATGACTGTTGAATCTCATGATAACTCAATTTTATTTATTTACTTATCTATTTAATATTTATTTATCTATTTATTTATCTATTATTTTTTATTTTGAAGAATGAAAACAATAGCAAGAAAAAACAAAAGCAAAGACAGAAACAGAGTAACATATAACAATACATATGTTACAGATTTTCAAAACAAGAATAGCTGATTAACAGTGATTGATGTATTACCTATTTTAATATGAAAACAGTTGCTCAAATGAACATATATAGTTATGCCAAATAGGAGATAGGATTGAATATTTTCACATGCTTTCAAACAATCTTAAATTTTTGTTCTCTCTAATTTTCTTTTATTATCTTAAAAATTACTTCAAAAGAATAATTGAGTTGGGCGTGGTGGCACACACCTGTAATCCCAGCACTCGGGAGGCTGAGGCAGGAGGATCATTGCATGTTTGAGGCCAGCCTGGGCTACAAAAGTGAGCTTAAGGCCAGCCTGAACTGCATAGCGAGACCCTGCCTCAAAAAAAGACAAAAAAAAAATTCTTCTACATTAAAGGGAATTTTAATTATTCAGAATTATGTTAGCTGTTGAATTGTGATAGATGGCTTTTATTATACTGAGGTAGAGGCCATCTATTTCACTTTTCTGTAGGATTTTAAACATGAATGAGCATTGGACTTTGTCAAAAGCCTTGTATGCATCAATTGACATGATCATGGTTTTGGACTTTGCTCTATTGATATAGTGTATTGCATTTATAGATTTGCATATGTTGAATCATCCTTGCATCCCTGAGATGAAACTTACCTTGCCACGATGTATAATCTTCTTATGTTTTGTTATATTCCATTTGTGAGAATTTTATTGAGGATTTTTCATCTATGTTCATGAGAGAAATTGGTCTGTAGTTCTCTTGTTTAGTTGATCATTTCTCTGCTTTTGGTATCAGTATAATACTTGCCTCCAGGAATGATTTTCAATTTCATTGAATAGTTGAGAAGTATTGGGATTATATCTTGTATCAGTTTGTTGTAGAATTCATCTGTGAATCCATCAGGACCTGAGGTTTTCTTTTTTTAAATTACATTTTTGCAGAGTTGTGGTAATTTTGATCCTTTTCTAGAATATCTTTTCCTAATCTGTGTAGGGTTGACCTTATCATCATGAAATTTTTTAGTTGTTCTGTGTCCTGGAAGTATTTCACTTCTCTGTTAAACTTGAGAGAGTTTTTCAGGTTATATTAGTCTGAGTCAGGGTTTGTTTTCTTGCAAGACTTGTGGTACTCTGTTCTATGATCATCTTGACTAAATGATTTGTCAAGAGAAATCTGCTATTATTCTGATGGATTTTCCTTTAATGTGATGTTTCTTTTCTCTACTGGCTTTTAGCTTACTCTTCCTGTGCTGAATTTCTGGGATCTTAGTTATTTTATATTTGGGTATGATAACTGAGTTGTTGTTATTTGGAGTTCTATGTGCCTTGGTTACTGAATGTCTGATTGTTACCCTATATTTGGAAAGTTTGTGTTGTTACTTCTGCCTTTATTCTTTTTTTATCATTTATATTGACTCCTTCTTTCTCATTGGTGTCTATTACTCTTATATTGTTCATCTTTGCATCATCTTGCAGATTTTGAATTATTTTTTCCTGTACCTTAGCTGCTTTAAAAAGATCTTTGCTTTCCTTTTCACTAGCTGTAATGATGTCTTCACAGTCTGAAATTCTATCTTCTCTTTCATTCAAATGGTTATGCCAGCTTGTGATTGCAATTTTAATTTCCTGCATATCTCTTTGAATCTGCTTCATACATCCATTTCTTTCTTATACTGCTCATTCAAGGATTCCATCATTTCTCTATTCTCCTCTATTTTAGCAATATTTTCTTTAGAAGCACTTAGAACTTCTTTCATTATAGTTATCATTTTTTCCTTTACATTTTCTGATCTGATTTCCTCTATAGCCTTTTGCAGTTGTTTCTTTATTCCACATGCTACTATTTCAGAGATTTCAGATGTGTGACTTCCAATTTCTTCAGTGCCTGTGTCCTGCATTTTCTTTAGGTGGGTTGAGAGCCTGAGATTGTATTTTGCTCCTTCTTCTTTTATCATTTTGTATAGCACTGTCTCTGGTCTTTGGTGCAGAGCTTTGGTGCAGTTATTATCTTAACACCTACCAATATTATTACTGAACTAGGTTATGTGGTTAAGGCAGTCATAGTTTTGTATTTACCATACTACAATTAGCAACACTAATAATGGGTAGTGAGATTTAGTAAATGACAAACTTTTGTAATTTAGACCATAAGAGCAAGCATTATGACTATATAGTGAAGCAGATATTAAATTAGGAATTTGGATTTAAATTAATCCCCATAAGTTCTATATGATCACCTCCCCTTGGTGTACCTGGAGTCTTCCAGGCAGACTATTTCACCTAGGTTACCTGTTACCTCCTCTCTTAGTGAACAGAGAGAGAGAGAGAGAAAGCAGATACCATCATAGATCTGGGTCTAGAAGTGTGTCTCAGCTTATCAGATTAGATCTACCAAGTTCAAGCTGATCCAGCTAAGTCTGGCTTGGGTCTGGCTCTTGTGCTGGGCCTCTTCCTGTTCCAGTCCATAGAGCTTTAACGGCTGTATCCCACTGGCAAGATGTTCTGCTCCTGGATTTGTTGACTAGGTCTTTCCCCTAGCCTCCCTTCCAGTTCTGCTGCAGTGTTCCATACCAGGACTCTCAACTGGAGGAGGTTCTGGTGGGTGGCGTGCTGGCTGGCCGGTGGGGGGTAACTCTATTTTTGAATTTTGGAGTCACTCTAACAGTCTAAAAGATGAGTGTACTAATTTATATTCCCATAAAAATTGTGTAAGAGTTCCCCTTTTTCTGCATGTGGTTTAAAATTTTTTATAGTAGCCATTATGACTATGTTGAGATGATATCTCTTAAAGTTTGAGTTTACATGTCTGTAATGATTTGTGCTATTAATTGTTTTAATAAATTTCTTAGCTATGTATGTCACCTGAGAAAGGTCTATTTCGACCATTGAATATTCTAAAAATCAGATTATTTGCTTTTTGCCATGTGGATATTAGCTCCTTGTCCCATGAAAATTTGGTGATATTTTCTCTCCTTCTGTATAGGTTGTCTCTTGACAACGTGAATCATTCTTTGTGCAAAATTTTAGTTTTCTATGGTTTCATGTGTCTAACTTGTTTTATTGAATGTATTTGGGCCTCTTCCCAAAAATCATTCCCTATCCCAATATCTCCAATATTTTCTCCTTACTTTCTCCAAGTGTTTTCACCTTTTCAAGTCATGAAGTGGGATATCAAGTCCAACTTGAGTTATTTCTGGCATATAAT
The DNA here is from genome assembly GCA_004027025.1 of Myocastor coypus. Lineage (NCBI taxonomy): Eukaryota > Metazoa > Chordata > Mammalia > Rodentia > Myocastoridae > Myocastor > Myocastor coypus. The sequence goes on along the minus strand of PVJA010012559.1, from coordinate 26,340 downwards.
GAGAGATAACATACCATTCTTCAATTCATGTATATCCAGTTTTTCCATTACTATTTGTTGAGGAAAAAAAGTTGCCTTTTCTGTAAGGCATTTTCTCTGAGCTTTACTCAAAAACCACCATGCTATGCAGAGAGGTAGCCTCTTTTCTCAAATTTAGATTCTATTCTGTTTGTTCTACCTGTGTTTTACATTTTGTTTCTTTATTATGCCAGTGCCATACTGTTTTGGTTGCTGTAGCTAGTTTTTTATTTGTTTGTTTTGAGACAGGATCTTGCTATGCAGTTCAGACTCACCTTGAGCTCACTTTTGTAGCCCAGGCTTGTCGCGGACTCGCATTGATCCTCCTGCCTCAGCCTCCCAAGTGTTAGGATTACAGGCATGTTCCAATTGGCCCAGCTGCTATAACTAGCTTTTCAATCTATTGCAGTATCATGTATTGAGATGAGGCCCGCTCTCTTTCTCCCAGGATTGCTTTGGATATACTGGGTCTTTATGGTTCCATGAGGACTTTGAATTTATTTTTCCAATTATACATGTGACGCTATATTTTGATGAGGATTACGTGGAATCTGTAGTACTTTAATGTAGAAAGAACATTTTAACAACACTAATTTTCCCAGTCTACTATCTTGACCTGTTACCCTTTTGATCATTGTGCTTTGATGCATCTTTTTATCATTGTTTTATTTTCATTTTAAGAAATTATGTATATTCAGTTGAATTTTTTGATGTCTTTTAACTATTTTGTGTATAGAAATTGTTAACAGGCTTGTATTGTGATTTATTTTTCAATTCATCCACTGTGATATAGGAATATTACAGATTTTCTATGTTTATTTTGTGTTCTGTAACTCACTAAATTTGTTCCAATTGTTTTGTGGTAGAATGTGTAGCATTTTCTATGTACAAGAGTATGTCATATGCCACCATGAGTAATGCAACTTCTACTTATATATTTTCTTTGTCCTTTGAGACAGGGTCTCGCTATGCAGTTCAGGTTGGCCTTGAGTTCACTTTTGTAGCCCAGGCTGGTATCAAACTCACACTGATCCTCCTGCCTCAGCCTCCCAAGGATTACAGGCATGTGCCACCATGCCCAGGCCTACTTATACATTTTGGAAGTTTTATTCATTTTTTCCTTGTCAGATTGTTCTTCTAAAATCCCAGGACTTTGATGAATATGAGAGGAAAATGTGTGTAACTTTATTTTGTTCTAAATCTTAGAAGAAAATTTAGAGTTACCTATTTGTAAGATTTTTGCTGTGGGTTTTTTACATCTTTTATTAATGTATATTCCTTCTTTATAGTTCATTAAGGATTTTTATCAAGAAAACTACTGAATTATAATGGATACTATTTCTTCATGGGGTACTACACAGTTCTGTCTTTCAATCTGTTAAAATGTATTATTGAGTTTATTGTCTTGTATATGTGTATCCATGCTCACAGGGTGCTTGATCATGGTATATAATTGTTATGTGATGGGGAATGTTGTTTCTAATATTTTCTTGAAATTTTTTGCATTATTTTTTTCATCAGAAATACTGATATTCAGTCTTTTTTTTTTTTTTTTTTTTTTTTTTTTTTTTTTTTTTTTTTTTTTTTTTTTTTTTTTTTTTTTTTTTTTTTTTTTTTTTTTTTTTTTTTTTTTTTTTTTTTTTTTTTTTTTTTTTTTTTTTTTTGATGTTCTTTCTTTTTATTTTGCCTGTGTTGTCATGTTTTGTTATCAGGCTTTATAGAAAGATTTTCTTTCAGTATTTGAAGTAGTTTTAGGAGTATTTATTTTAGTTCTTTAGAAGTTTAGAAAGACTTATCAAGAAAGTCATCTTATTCCAGGTTCTTAGGAGATTCAATTTCTGTTTCAACCTAATTACTTTTTATTGCTCATTTTATATTTTCTATCTTCATGTCTCATTTCTGCTATGTCATATATATTCAAAAATTATGTAGTTTTTCTTGATTTTATATCTTTTTCAATAAATAGTTCATAGTAGTCCCTAATGATCCTTTCTATTTCTACAGAAACATCTTAAATGATTTATATTTTTTGTTCTGACTTTCTTTGTTAGTCTCTCTTTTTTTTCTAGGTTAGGGTGGTTAAAAATTTGTTACTTTTCTTAGTCTACTTTGTTACAAAATAACTTCTTCTCTCTTCTCTCTTTTTCTTTCCTTTTTCTTCCCAGAACTGGGGATTGAACTGAGGCCCTTCTGCTTGCCAGACAAGTACTTATTCTACTGAGCTATCTCCCCAGCCCTAAAATAACTTTCTTTCCTTGATATTTTACTTTTTAAAATTTGTATTTCATGTATTTTTGTTTTGATCTTATTTGTTTTCCTTCTACTAATTTTGTTAGAGAGTCTTTATTTTTATTTATTTATTTATTTATTTATTTATTTATTTTCTGTCTTTTTGAGACAGGGTCTCACTATGCAGTTGAGGCTGGCCTTGAGCTCACTTTTGTAGCCCAGGTTGGTCTCGAACTCGCACTGATCCTCCTGCCTCTGCCTCCCGAGTGCTGGGATTACAGGCGTGCGCCACCACGCCCGGCTTAGAGAGTCTTTATGTTCCTTCGGAAACATCATGTTTTTCTCTGCTTTTGTGAAAATCTGCACATCTGGTAGCAGATGATTTTACTTCTTCTTTGAGGTGGTTTTCTATTAAGATTTTCTTCTGAAACTTTGTCTGACAGCATTGGCTTGGCACAATACACAGACAGTGGGTTCAGTCAGTGCTCTAGAGTAGCCTCTTTTATTGTAATAAGTGGCATCAGGATTGTGCATATGGCCTAGGATTAGAGATACCACCTATCCTTGGAGCCAGGTGAGGTGAGAGGTACTCTTGGATAGTCAGAGGTGGTACATGCAGAAATTGGGTAGGGCATTGTCTTTATGGCTTCTCTAGCAATGGGAGTGGTGGTCCTATTAGGAAAATGCAGGGGCCAGCGTTCCACTCCTGGCCCTGCCTGCTGCGCTGGCCCTATTTTCAGGCACTTTGAGTGGGTGATAGATTCTGGGCATGGTGGCATGCTGCTGCAATCTCAGAACTTGGGAGGCAGGAAATAGGAGGATTACTATGAGTTAGAGTTGCATAGTGAGACCCTGCACACACACACACACACACACACGAGTGGTGGTCCTGGAACATAGGGTCTGGTGCACATTCCCTTCACTAGGCCCAGCTAAGCTCTCACTCATATTAGGCTCAGATGCAGATCACAGTTGCACTGATGTTTTTCCACTTACACTTCTGTGATTATATTGCTCCTGCTGTTAGGGTGGAATGTCCGTGCCAGCCCAGGGCTAGGGGTATTTAAAGGCTTCTGTTGCTTAGAGAAGTAGAAATTTTGACAGCTTCTCCCTCCCATGTTATGACAGCACTGAAGTACAACAAAGTGAACTCAGATGTTGCAGTCGGAAGAGTCTATGTGAGCTCTTATTCCAAATCAAATCTACTATGAGCACATCACGTACCTCTTCTACCCGGGTTCCTAACTTTTGATGAGCAGAGAATTCTTCCATAATTAGGATTGTTAGTACCCCAAACGAGGGGATCTAGAAAGACTGTCCTGCTAAGTCTTTGACCTAGAACAGATTATTTCTCACTCAAGAGTTGTTGGTGTGTATTTCTCTTCCCTCTGAGGGACCACACCAGGTCTCTTTGCTTTGCAAGGTTTCTCTTTCCCTCTTGCTGTTTCCAGTGCTCTTCCTCATTCTCTCATCTCAAGAGAGATCCTTGATCACATTTGCTTTTTTTATGGAGGAGGGCCAAATGTGCTACACATCACTGTCCATCCACCATGGAATTATCAAAATCAACTGTCACTATTACCAAAATCATAAAGTATTCTCTTCTTCTGGACATGGCCTCCTAATTCAGAATTTCAAGTGCTATACCCTCATTTTGTTGATATCTTTATGATTGATTACTGGAAAATGTAACTTGCTTGTTATAAAAGCGAAAGAGAACCAAAGGAAATAAATACTTTTAGTTAGTAGTTAACAGTTGGATTTAAGAACCTTCCAGTAGTTATCTACTACTTATTGAAAGAATTTCAAAATGAAATGTATTACCCCAGTTGTCAATGACTTTAACATCTGTCGTATCTATGTTCTAACAGTTGCTTAAGAAAAGGATAGGAAGAAACTTTTTCTCATAAAGAAAAGGATGTCTGCTTTTTAAGGAGTGTTTTTTTACCTTACTCTTAAAAAATATAATAAAGAAATGTAAGGAATTCAATTTAATAAACAAGTACTGTGGATTTTTCTAGAATATGAAGGGAGAGTACATTAATGTATACTGTGGGCCTTCTATTTGGAGCATTATAGGGAATATAAGTCATGCATATTGCCAGAGAGAATTTGCACTTCACTGGATGAGTAAGTAAGGAAGATTTTATTGAAAATTATTGCAATAGATGTGAAGGCTTTTGCAGCACGGGAAGAGATTTAACTTATCAGCACTGGAAAAGAAGGGGAGTTAAGGTCTGTGAGGCATTGAAAAGTGAGACAGCAGCCCACGGCATTAGGTCATCCATGTTTGCTAAGTAGCACTTAGGGAAGTCATCTTCTTACCTTTCTCAGAGATAGGAAATATGGGAGTTATCTTTCTTAATGCTTAAATTTTAAAGCATTCCCTTCTGGGTTCAAAAGAAAGACATTTTTAGATGTAAAGCACTCAAGAGGCTAGGATAAAACTTACATCTCAATGGACAGAGACAGTGTTCAGAATTGGAAGCATTCTATAAAAGGGACATTAGTGTCCTTAGGAGGAATATATACATCCCAACTTTAGTGGAACATTGGTAGGTCATTGGTTAGTCTGTTATTTTAATACTCAGATTTGTATGTAATTTTTATATTTATTGCATATTCTTTGGAAGAGTAGGAAATAAAACAAATAAAACTCACATCTAATAAAGAAGCATCTAAAATAAATAAAATGGAAAACATGAGAACATTCCAATATGTAAGCACGCTGCTAATTTTGTCTTGCTTCTGAATGTTTAGCAAGACTCACAAACAATGGCAATTAGACTTCAGAAAAGACCAGAGAGACATTCACTCAACATAGATTCAACTTTCATAGCTGTAATTAAAATTGCACACATGCAACTATTTTAGGGATGTTAAACTTGAACCTATTAATATGTTAATGAAAAACATTATGACTCAAGGCTTGCTTGCCAGATTGTATTTCATTCAAGATGAACAGATGGTCTCTCATTTAGACAAATTGTACTTCACAACAAAAGACTGAACTCCCAGCTTTACAGAAGCCACATATTCTGCCAGCTGACTTTTTCAACTCAGCATGATATTAAACAAATCAAATAACAGGTATGAGTATAGTGAAATTCATAGCAGCGATGATGATTGGCTGTAGGCCACATTTTCACATTCTTGTGAGCCAGAATGTAGTTTGAATTCGACTCCTTAGGTGACCCATGTTTTCAATGCTGGTGACACTGGCATTTCCAAATTTTAAGAATTGTTGCTGAATTGCAGAAGCTTTGCAATTCAGTTATAAAATGACACCAGAGAACTATATAAAAACTATTATCATTAGCTTTCTAAATACCTGTAAACTAGTTTAAAATACAATTCTTGTTAATTTTTAAGCAACTGCTAGTAGTTATTTAGTAGAAGTAGAGAAAAAGAGGAGAGCATTCTCTTAAAAGGGAGAAAATGAGAGTTTGATGGAGATTATACTTTTTTAAAACTTAAACAAGAAAAATCACCCTCTCAGTATGCAAGCAATTGCAAAATCACAGTCATTGATTGCTTGACCCTTAACCCCACTATCATAACAATCATCACCACTAGCGCCTATTTGAATCTGGAAGAAAAAAAAATACACTGAAAACATTTTCCTTAGCTCCAAATGTTCTTCCAGCTAGTGTGTTGTTTCTCTTGATCAATTTAATGACCTTCAGTCTGTTTCTACTCTGTCCATTAACCTTTACTAAAATCTTATCAAGAAACTTCCTCCACAAAAATCATCAAACACACACTTTCATATTGTCAAGGCCTTTTAACAACATTTACTGTTCCTGGCCCTCTAAAGGTTACCATAATCCAATCAGCCAGATGACTGCTAAATTTGACGTTTCACTTTACTTTTCTTGTTTGTTCTCCATTCTCTTATCAAGAATCTCTAGCTGTACAAATTTGTGGTTTCTGTTCTTTTCTTTATATCTCTACCTCCATGTGCCTTGGGTAAGTCAGTCTGTCTCATCATTTTCTTTTCCTTTTTTTATATTTAGGGAAGGGTCTATAGGGTGTTCATGGTTTTAGTAGTAGATCAGACTTAGTGATCTCCCTGCTTACAATCTTTCAAGAGCTGGGATTACAGCTAGCACACCCAGTCTCAATTGCTGTCTCAGCATGGTCAGGGCCCTGGGAGTGGGGCCAGCAGGGAAGGCCTAGGGATTGAACCGCTAGCCCCTGTGCCTACTTGTAGGCACTTTAATCCGCTGAGCTTCAGTCTGTATTGTCTTGATTGTTATGGTTTCTCTTTGTTATCATTTCTTTTCATGTGTCACTTTTCAATCTATTTTTCACATGGTATGTAGAATAAACTTTTAATAAGAGGATCTTATTACTCTTCTTCAAAAGTGTTTGAGTTCCTAGCATATGTTGAGTAAAATGAAAACTCATATCAATGATCCTTTCCATTAGAGCACCTTGTTACCCTCAAAAGCATAAATTTCTCTGTTCCTGATTGTCCTCTTTCAGCTGACCTGACCTCCATTCATTTTCTCAAACACCTGATACTTCCACATTATAAAGATTTCACACATGAGCTTCCTAATTCCTTGGAAGTTTTTTCTCCTCCATTTTCCTTTGGCATTTTTTATCCTCTAGGTGTCACTTGAAAATCATCTCTGAATAAATGCGTTATTTTTTTCTGTCTTTCTTTTCTTTTTCAAACTTTTCCCATCGTTTTATACTATTGATTTTGCCTGGACAAAATTGATGAACAGATCTATTTTAACTGCTTGTTTTTCATCTCTATAATCATGTTGAAATTACTTCCAAGATCTGGCAAATTCCAGGAGGCCACAGAGTTTTAGGGTCTTGTAAATCAGAACATTTAAACATGTTTTGTTCTCTAAGTAGCTGAATTATATGCCTTCAGTTAATAGGGACTGTGTTTGTCACATTTATGGCTTTACATTTGGTTTGTAGCACGGTATTTGGCACGTAAACTCTAGGATTATATTTTTAAAGAGCTAATGGAAGGACCAATATTTGCTGCTTTTTTCATAGAATTTTTTTTTTTTGAAAAATACTAGCACCATATTAACCATAGGTGAGAAGGTTTGCTTTTGTTTTCCTAACCAGAATGTCAGTATAATAATTTCAACTTGTTTAAATTTTATTACACCATATATACAAATTCCAAAATATACAAATTCTTAGCATTTATTGTGATATACAATGCTGTTTTTTCTGGTAACTTTTCTTTTTCCTTTTGCACAAATACATTCCTTCTCTGAACAGATTGTTGGCCTAATCCACTATGGAGAATTCTTAAATTATAAAAGTCAAACAAACAAAAGAACCCCAGAAAGCTTTCAAGCATTATGCGTTAGGTAGTTGCCTTGATTCATATGCCCTTAATTGTCCTACAGGTTTGCAAGGAACATGGTACAAAACAAAATATTTCTGAGAATTTTAGAGTATTTTTAGTTGCTTGTTATCAAGAACTCTTCCTTTGAGAAGTAGAATAATGAATATAAGAACCTTGAAAAGTAACTTGCATTGTGAGTTATACCTGTAGGTGGACTGACAATGGTATCTTTTGAAATTCATTGCAGGAAAACACTTTATGCCATTTACATCTTTGTTTTTTAATTTAAGTTTCTTAGGACAATTTAGATGTCTGCTAAGTGTGGGATAATATCATTCATACACATATTAAAATGTTTTCAATGCAAGTCACTTTTTTATTTTAAAGCAGAGGAGGAATGTCCACCACACTCCATTTTCACGGAGCTGGAAATCTTAATGGCTGAGAACGCTGAGGTCTCCTTCAAGCAAGATTAATTTAGAGGTCTTCTACATTTGAAGCTGTCAAATTAATTTCTGTAACTTATAACCTATATATTGGTTCTTTCAGGAGGATACTTGAATGTAATATGCATAAAAGTTCTACAATTTCATATATCTTATTTAAGAGTGAGAGTATATATAGTATAAATGTTTTGTGCTTTTTCTACTTACTATTTTTCATTAAATACATAAATTTCATGAGTGTAAAAAGTAATAAGTAACATGCCATTTAAAGATTTTATTTTCTGCTCAGGGAAATTTCTATGTACCTCTTCTGGTGCCTATTTTTAAAATAAGCTTGCCCCCCCCCAATCAACTTTTCTATAATCTATTGTGAGTTGCTTATCAAGAAACCTGGATTTTTTTTCTCTATTTCTTGTTTGTAGTACATGATTGCATGAACTTTATTACTCACTTAAACAACTTGCCTAAATTAATCTGGTTTCCTAAGCAACAAGACAAGTGCTCTACTCAAAATGATTACTAACAGACCAGATTCCTTTAATAAATTTGAATTGGTTTAATTTATTCTTAAAGTTTGACTAGTCTTTTTTAATCTTACCAAATTTCTCTGTTATTCAGCCAGAATGGCATTTCTGTTTTGTAATTGATTTAAAATATACTTCCAGAACCTTAACTAGTCAAAGTGTGTAATCCCAAAATTTCTGCGTTCTAATAGAAATGAAACTTTCACTTCAAACCCAATAAATGCTGTACTATATTATATAGTTCTAAAAACATTCCTAGAGTTTCAATGGAAACTCATATATTTTCCTCTTAATGTATTTCATTTAGTATATATTTATGTATAATATCCACATAAGTATATAATTTCTGTATATTAGATATACACTAATTTTGCTAACATTTTTAACATAAATGTACTACATAACTAAAATATTTCTATGATAATACATTTGTATAGCTATACATGTGTGTGTCAGGATGTTATTGAATATTAGTAAAACTATTAATCCAAGAAAGTAGTGGAAAATTAGTTTTAAATTAATTTAGAGATGTTGTACCCAAAAGGACTAGTACTTCCTTTTTTATTTCAAAGTGCACACCACTCCAGAATTTTCTGTTAGACATTTAATTGTGTGTGTATGTGTATATATATATATATATATGTGTGTGTGTGTGTGTGTGTGTATATATATACACAATATCATATACATGATTATATATATATATATATATATATATATTTAGTTTTGCAAATTCTTATACTTCATTCATTGGGACGGAACTGTACCATATCAGTCTTTCTAAATTGGACTTCTTCATTTTTAACTCCTTATTTTATTTTAATTTTAGATAGAGGGTCTCGCTATGTAGTTCGGACTTAGAGTGATCCTCCCATCTCAGATTCCCCAAAGCTGTAATTACAGTGTCACCACACCTGGTTTCAGGGTTGGCACCTTGTGACTGGATATCCAGGCCTGGATGACATGCATTACCAGGGATCGAACTCAGGACCTTGCACTCGCCAGGCAGGTGCTTAGACTGCCAAGCTATCTCTCCAGCCCTAAATTTAATTTCTTTTGCTCAATATTATGATGAGTAATTTCCAATTATCAATCCTGAATCTGTAATGTTATTATGTTTTTGCTACAGTTATCCATTACATGGATGCAAAACAAAAATACTTTCCCTGTACTACAAATACACTTAGTGACTTACATACACAGGTATTGTACTGTAACATTATTGTGCATATCTCCTGAGTGTAAGGCTATTTATGGGATGTTATCTAGGAGAACATAGTTAAGTTTTGTGATGTATGGTGAAGCGGGTTTTGAAAGTCGCTTCATCAATCAAGTTATACTTATAGGCAGATGGACAGCGATATCTTTTCAAATTCACTGCATGAAAATGCCTCACGTTGTATAGGCTTATTCGTTGTTGCTTCTTTCTTTATTTTTCTAAATTTGAGTTTATTGGGACAATGTAGATATCTATTTGCTGTGGAATAAGATCATTAATACTCATATTTAAAAGTTTTCAAAGCCGGGCGTAGTGGCTCACGCCTGTAATACCAGCACTTGGGAGGCTGAGGCAGGAGGATTGGTGCGAGTTCAAGACCAGCCTGGGCTACAAAAGTGAGCGCAGGACCAGCCTCAACTGCATAGCGAGACCCTGTCTCAAAAAGACAAAAAAAAAAAAAAAAAAAAAGTTTTCAATATTTTTCTAATATTTACAAAGTATTTATAATTTTACTTCTATAAAACATTTGGCAAGATTTGCTCATGTTTATGCAGCTTATGTTTTGTCCCATATTTTTATAGGTATTTTTATATATCTCACATTAAATTCATTAGAAAGTAATTATTAAGGACTAGTTTGTCTTTCTCTCTTTCTTTTTCAAAATATTTATTTATTTATTTATTTATTTATTTATTTATTTATTTATTTATTTATTTGATAGCTATTCTTGCTATGCAGTTGAGAGACTCATAGTGATCATCCTGTCTCAGCCTGTCCAGCACTAGGTGTACTGGAATTCACTACCATGCTGAGTTCTGGGTTGTGGGCTCAGCATGGGATGTGGTACCAAGGATTGAACTTGGGTCTCTGGGCTTGCCAGGCAGAGCTTAGACTGCTGAGCTATCTCCCTGACCCTCTCTCCCTTTTTTTTCTGTCCCATATTCTATGTGTGATTTTAGGAGCAAACTTCTTCAAATAGTTTTATTTATTAATTCTTCCTTTTAAGAAACATTAATTTAGTCTTACTACCTTTTCCTTATATACCAAAACTATAATGTAACTAATATTATTGACTAATTTATATTTTAAAGTTTATCCAAATTGTGTATGATGATACTATTATCAAAATCACATTCACTAATTCTTATCAACTTATGCTATTTCACGTGAAAGTCTTTAGAGTATGGTGTGTGATACAAATGCATTTATGTTCTTAGGAATAAAAATTTCTCAGAACCATTTATAGCCCATAAATTTTCAATGAACTACTCATTTGCCTTATTCTGTGTTTGTCTTTAAGAATTCATTTCCTTCTTCTCATTCTGCACTTCTCAGCTGCCTTTGATAGCCTTTCTCCCATGGGGAAACCCTCTGTGTCTTAGATGACTCCCACCCCTGCCAGAGGGCACACTGTAACCCCAGACCTCCTTTGCACCCTTTTTGACCCTGATCAGCTCCTGTAAACCAAGTTGCTCTAGTTGCAGTCAACCTCCCCATCCTGCACTGGGGCTGGCGCACAGATCTCTGCTCAGTGTCTTCCTCACACTGCTTGGCACTCCTCTGCTACCTCTCTGAGTATCTCCTTCCTGAACCTGTTTGGGTGTTTCACTTTCACCGAAACTTTCTCCAGTAGCTAACGCCATTTCCTTAAGTTAGACATAGACACTAGCGCCAGACTGGCATTTGATGCTTCTTTTGTCCATGCTTTTGACTTGACCTGTCCTGAAGCATTTCCTTATAACAATGTTCTCCGCAGAAGCAAAGCTAGCGTCAAACTAACGACTAGTAAAATGGTGAAATTCAAATAGCAGAGTAAAATCAAATCCCATATTTTTCCATATTATTTCATTAAAAACTTTCTACATTGTAAAATATTTTCCCAATTTATTAGTTAAAATTTAGTGTCTAGGTAACTCTGTATCTGTATTGTTTTATACATCTATAACTGTATATACAGATTTTTACAGCGAAAACTTTAAGGCTTAGCAATTTCTAGAAAATTAATAGTTAATTTAAATAAATACATTATTAATAAATGCATGAATTGATAAATTACACGTACTGGAGAAACAAACTTTTGCTGTAAGATATATGAATTTGATGAATTTCTATGAAGGTAATTGAATTCGTAATATTTTGAACAGTATTTTATGATGCTTCTTCTATCAGACTCTGAATGGAATGAATGTATACATTTTATATTACAGATAATAAATATTATGTATATATATATATATATATATATATATATATATAATTTGCCTGTACTGTTGCAGAGTAATATTTTTTCAGCTGAGTCAAAATCTCTATGAACTGAACAATGTTGAATACATTCTTGAGAAAAAAAAGAAACAATTGAGCTAAAAATATACGAAGTAGAAAAAATTATATAAGGGGTGTGGCTCAGAGAAAATGATATTTTGAAAGAAATAATAAAGTACAAAATTAATATGCATAGCAAATGTAGAAGGAATAGAGGACTGAGCAATACTCAATAGTCTAGAAATTTAATTTATAAAATTTTAATTTCTAGAAAGTAGGTAAAAGGAGTAAGACCTACAACACAGGCAACATGATACTGGTAAGACAGTTCAGTAGCATAGGTGCCCTCCCGCCTTGCAGATCCGGAGCTTGATCCCCATAGGAACAGCATGAAAAGGAAAATGTGTGGTAGACTACACTGAAATAAATGTTACATGAATGCAAACAGTACTAACGAAGTTTAGGTATATATTCACAGTAGGAATAGTATATTATAAATGGCAGAATAGTAAGTTTTGAGGAATTATAACGTATGAGTTCATATTTCTAATAGTATTTTAAATTTCACAAATAACCGAGAATATGACTGAACTTGGATATATTAAAATTAGTTTTATGATTTTGGTTTTTCTCAGTCTTCCAAATTCTAGGCACTTGGGGAAGAATAAAGTATGCTAAGATGTCTGCCTAATGTGATTTTGCAGTTTGAAATGAGATTTTAGATGCTCAAAAATAAAATTAGCAAATAAAATAAGTGCATATCTAATGGAAATCTAGAGACCTAATGGTCCATAATAGAATAAGATGATAATTGGTTTTTTTGAATATTTTATGCCTTTATGTGTATGTTGAGTGTTCTATTAGAATCATGCAATTTTGTTTTTTCATTTTGCTGGGTTGTTTCTACTCCATATGATAGCAATATGACTAAATTCACTATTTTATTAGTTTGAACAGAAAGCAAAATTACATCATTTTCAACAATTTGTTGAGGGTTTTATTACTTGAATTCTGTATTGCATTAGTTTTCCACAATAGTGTAACCTCTTAATGAAGTTATTAGCTCATATATTTTCATTTATTTTGTGAGAATATCATTAAATACCTAGAAATCATTGCTAAAATTGTGTATTTTTATTGTAAAGTTCTAACTCATTATATAAGCTCAAAGTTCTAACTCATTATATAAGCTCAAGCTGTTAAAAAAAAACTGAATTGAGTGAGTATATATTTAAATAAATATGTAAAATTTATTGTCAAATTTTTATATGAATTCATTTTGATGGCCAGTTGGGAGATATTTTTCTTTACAATCCATATCTAATTATATGTGTGTAAACACGAAATTGTATGTATAAATACTTCTGAAATTTGTAATCTGTAATGATACATGATTTGACGAATGTTGATATATTATTTCTGGAGCAGCCTCCCCTTATCCTGCAGAATAGATACTCCAGCTTACAAGGGGGTTGGGATTATATGCCATTAATACACTAGCATTATTAATATGAGTTAGTATAGAGATGTAAACATTTGGGTTATAAACTTATTATGAATCTATAAATTTTCAAATGAATTTTTATGTAATTTAAAAAATTATATTTGGCATAAAGTCTCACTATACAGCTCAGACGCATAGTGATCCTCTTGTGTTCAGCCTCCCCAGCACTGGGATTACAGGCATGCAGCACCATGCTCAGACTCTGTGGCAGGTTTAGTGCACCTAGGAGTGAATCTGGTGTGGCGTGTGCTGTTGGGGATTGAATCCTAGTCTCTGCATTTGCTTATGCAGGTTCTTCATCCATTCAACTATCTCACAAGCCCCTACATGTTAAAATTAAAGCTATTTTTGCTGTATAATTCATTCTATAAAATAATTAATTCAACTTAGTTGTGTATCAATTTCAATGGAAATGTTCAAGCAGCTAACTTCATGATTAAATGACATTGAACAGTGGCTATAGAATTCACTTCCTTTGGCATTCCTTATTACCTACACTCATTTTGTTTTGTTCACTCTTGCATTAGTTTTCACTTGAAATACATTTTTAGTTTTAAACTTTATCAAAATCTAGGTCTCTGGCTTGAATTTCAAGCCGATGAATCTGATTGGGTTGCAGGGTTGGCCTGCACCAAAGCCACTGTGACTGGGGAGACAATATCTGAAAGTAGGAGGGCTGCAGCCTCAGGGGACGCTAGGCGGCCAGGTGCTTGCAGAAGAGACGAGGGAGGGTTGGAAGAGCTGGGACCTCAGGTTCCCATGTACAAGGTGGCAAGGCAGGACTTCATCAGTCTTTGTTTCAAACAGGAGTTTGAGGGACTGGAGAAAAACAGGTCAAATCATCCACGTCTTTTTCCTCCTTATTCTAAAATACGACAAGAGGAAGGACGAAAACAGAGGAAGTAAAAGGAATGGGAATTATGTTAATTTACCAAATTCCCATAATGAATGTTACTGTTAGGTACTGATTCATTTTTATAAATTTTATGTTTTACTATAAATATGCCAAAATGAAACTTTGAAAAAAAGATTTAACAAAAAAGATGTGCATCATTAAAATCATTGCAAGAAACTCAGTAACATTCTGTGACTTTTTGATAATTTGTAATTTATCAGTAATTTCTCAAATCATTTACCTTTTAGCAATATTTAGTGTGTATTAGAATTTAAAAAGCAGGCTGTCATTTTTCCTCTTCTAAATGTATTACTCTAAATAAATGAACCCTTAACAAATGACCTAGAAACTTTTTAATAAGGAATTTGCTAATTCAGTAAAAAATGTATTCTTTTCTTTTGAGAGCAACCATTGTATTTGTTATGGCAGTGCAACTATTACTTGTTGTGATTTTTCTTTGTTTGCTTATTGTTGTCTTTTTTAAAAAAAAGTACAGGGTCCCCATGTGCAGTTCAGGCTGGCCTTGAGTTCACTGTATCTCAGGCTGGTCCTAAACTTGGAACAATCTTCTTGCCTCAGCCTACCAAGTTAGCTGGAATTACAGGCGTGCACCACCACACATGACAATGGGGTTATAATTTTTAAAGTAAGTCTTTAAAAACACTTTTAGGAAGTAATTTACTATAGCAGTTGTAATCCAGTTGTAATAGCAACTATATAAGATTGTTAAGGTAATACTTGTTGAGGATTCATTTAAAAGAACTTGAAATTGTTCATTGTGTCATTTTATAGGGCTTGATTTTTTAGTCAAAATTTTTTTTTTATATTTTAGACATTAGATTTTTGAATCTCAAAAGGAAAATTTAACTCAAGATATACAATAATATACTGAATGTGTCCAGGATGTCAATGCGTGGCTCCTACATGCTATTTTAGGTCACTTCAATAGAAGGCACACATTAATAATGTGTAGTTTCTCAAAAAAGTCCAGAGAGGTGTTTTACAATAAAATTGGTTGGTTAATACATTTTGACGTGATTAAAAACAATCCACTTTCATTTTTTTGACATGTGCATTCTAATATAAATAAAAATATAGGGACTGATGGCAGAAGTTTTCACTGAGAATTTACAGTATTCCAGGCATGTATCCAGGAATTTCAAATTCATGAAGAGTCAGGCAACAAGCTTTCTTCTCCTCCACAGCTAGCTTTCCATTGCCATGAATTTAGAACAAATTAACACATGGACTTACATACTTTAATTTTCAGAAAATGATAATTGGTGAAAAGATTATTAAAATATTAGTATGGTAAAAATAAATATTCCTGTGGAAATGATGCTTTAATAAAATATTTTGAGCTGAAGCCTTGTTAGAGATAAGGGTTATTCACAGACAATTTTTATAGAGGAGATTATAAATATCAAATATAGTTTGATATTTCGAAATTCGAAGTGCATATCATCAAAAGCCAGTGAGGAAGAAAGGGTGTTCCAAAGTTTTATCACATGAAGAATGTAATTAGAAACTAAGACCATTTGATTAGATGGAATTCTGCTTTGTGAAACAAAAATATTAGCTGGGGGTCAGACAATAAAATCAATAGACAAAAAGGCCAAGAACATAGGTCAGTAGATTAAGTGCTTGCCAGACTGGCCAGGTAGCTCAGCAGATTATCTTAGGCACACTCAAAAACTGGAGTTTGATCCTCTGCCTGTAGGGGTGCGTGCTGACATGGCAAATGAGACTTGGCATGGTGGTGCCTTCCTGTAATCCCAGTGCTTGGGAGGCTGAAAACAGGAGAATCACTGTGAGTTTGATCAGTTTAGTGAAACCCTGTATATCCTATACTAAATGCAAAAAACAAACAAATAAACAAAAATAGAATAAATACTTGCCTGGCAAGTACAAGGTCCTGGGTTCAATCCATAGGGGAAAAAATCAACAGATAAAATTCAGTTAAAGAAATGCATGTCATCTCAGAGTTACTGAAATATACTTAAAATTTGTAACCTGAAATAATAGGCATCAAATTTATCAAGTCTGAATATGTCAAAGATAAGACCCTTTTAAGTCAGTATGCATAAAAGCAAACATTGCACAGCATTACTCTTGTAGTAATATTTTAGAATTACTGTTCTTACTGTAGCAACAGTTTTGACTCACTCTAATACAATTACCATTACTGCAAGGAATGGACATTGTTTCACTGTGAAAGAATGAAGTATCTTTATCTGAAAGGAAGGATAACATTATATGGAGCAAGCAAGTTTGCTTTCAAAATTGGACTTACCTTGGCAGTGATTTCAGCCATCAGCTCCCTCACTCAGCCAGCAAGGTAAAAAATAACATTTCTTCATAGCATGGTGATGAGGGTTGAGTTCATTAAGTCAGGCAGCGCTCCCAGAGACCTGCCCTACATGCAGGGCTTGCTATATTAGCAGGATGGCAGGTGTGCATCATTACACCCAGCAAACTGACATTATCAAGTTGATTTTAAGGACTCCTTATTGAAGTGTAACGTGAAAGCATAAAGAATCTGCATTCTGTTCAAATCATTTTCCTCTCAGGTAGAAAATAACTAACACATACAGGTTAAAGGAGAAATTATTAATATTTTTCCTCATGAATACAGATGTTTCTCTCCACTGTTTGCCAGCTCAGTGGCATGACTGTGGCAGCACTTGGACTGCAGCTTCAACTTGTAAGAATCAGGAAGCAGTTAAGGAAGCTAGCCAGAGAGAGAGAGAGAGAGAGAGAGAGGAGGGCTATGAAAACAATTCACACACCTGAAAGAAATGTATGCCCCCATGGACCTCATTTGTCCACCTGGCTCCCAACTCTTAATAAGCCTACTTTAGCTATGGAATATCAATTAACCAGTCCATCAAGAAGACCAACCACTTACAATCCAGTGACTGTTGTAGGAACCACTTTTGAACATCACTGCTACACACGTCTTTGGGGATGCTATATATTTAACTCATATCAGCATCCAACTTATAATCAGATATAGCCATATTTCTCAAGGAAGACATGGCCATTGATATACATAATTTGAAAAATAGGAACTTATTATTACTTGAAATATTCCTTTATGTAGCGTCAGAGTCACTGTGTTCTCAAAGAACTTTCCAGTGAATCTTATTTTGTTTGACATTTCAGGGTCTCTGAATATCGAATTTGCTTTCTTTTATAGTTAAAGAAATGTGAGTTCATTTACAAGCACTATTATTTTGATTGCTGGAAAGAAAAATAAATTAACTTTTATATTCATCAATTAATTATCAATTATTTTATTCTAACTTACTGATACTAAACTAACTTGATTAGATTTGAGAGCCCTAGTCAATTACAGTCTTTGTTAATGAAATGTAGAGGTGGTAGGATTGTTGTGAGTCGAAGACCAGCTTCGCTACAAAATGAGCTCAAGGCCAGCCTGAACTTTACAGCAAAACCCTGTCTCAAGAAGACACAAAAAATAAACAATAAAACAAAGATGCATAATTTTATGTAAGATGTGCATTTTTAATTTAATTGTTTTTGATTTACTTATTTTGGAAAGCATATACTTAAACTGCAAAATCTAAATTGTGAATTTATTCTAGTTTATAAGAATTTAAAATATTAAAATAATACTAGGATGATGATTTTTATCTCATGAATTATAATAAATTACAATATGAGTTAGGTTTAGAATATCTAGGTGAATTGGGTGCTTATTATTGTTTGAAAATGTCAATGAGATATTTTAGAAATAATACAGAATTTCTTGCAATGGAATTTACTAGTAGTATAAATTTTTGTGAAACATACAAATAAAGAAACAGCAGTGTTTTGTATCAACATCCCAACCTCTTGTCACATTTCTGTAACTGAAGTCACCTGAGAATCCCACTTTTGCCCTTGTTTTCTGCTCCTTTCACTTACTCCTGAGACAGTGCCCTGTGATCAACAACATAAGACCTAAGACCATCTACACTGTTATGCATTTGTGCTGCCAGTTTTATAAATCTTTGCTAGATTCTTGTATTCCCTCTAAACAATATTACTACAAACTTCTATTCTCAATGAACTAAGACAATGTAGCTATATATCTATTATATATATATATAGACATATATATATATATAATAAATACATATTCTTTTAAAAGTTTCTAATACTAGGAGAAAATATCATGCCATGTCTTATAAGTAGATTATAAGTCAGAGTTATAGTATGAATCATGAAACAGAAGGTATAATTAAACAATATTCAGAAAATTAATAAAATATTAATTAATTAAAATTAAATTTAACATTTCAAAAGTTTTCCAAAATTCAAATCAAATTATGATTACAATTTAGAGGCCAGAATGTTGTGTATCATATGTACAAATCTGTAATCAATTCAGAATACTTGAATAGGTGAATATATACAAAGATATCAACTAAGAACTTTCCATGGTAGTAAAGAATTACTAAGAATAAAACATAACACAAATACTGGAATGGCAAAGGCATGGCCAGAACTTCTAACATTTTGGGGATAGAATATCACACAAAGTTCTAGTATGTCGTTAGCATGGACAGGATCCATGATGCTTACTGGTGGCTAGGTGACACTTGTGGGATTGAGCTACTGCTATTTACTTGATATCTACCCTGTAGACCCAGACAGAATCATGACCCATAGGGTTCAGGAGAACTCCATTTGTAAATATGCCGATGGACATATTCTGCTGCTGTATATAAAAGAATAGTTGAAAGACTGCTTTTGTATACCTCTTTTCCTCCTGTGTTTAATTATTTGCCCTATTTTGTGGGTTTTTTTTGATTCTGCTTCATGGAGTTGTGGTGATTTTGAACTTTCTCTAGAATATCTTTTAGTAGATTATGCAGAGTTGGCTTTGCCATCATGAAGTTATTTAGATGTTCTTTGTCCTGGAAGTATTTCATTTCTCCATTGAACATGAAAGAGAGTTTTGTAGGGTATAGCAGTGTAGGCTGGAGTTTATTTCTTACAAGACTTGAAATACTTTGCTCCATGCTCCTCTTGACGTGATGGTTTGTGAAGAGAAATTTGCTGTTAGTTTAATGGATTTTGCATTGCTCTAGCAGCTTTTAGTATACTGTTCCTGTGCTGAATTTCTGGGATCTTGATTATTATATGTCTGTGTGTGGTTTTAATTGGGCTTATGTTATTTGGAGTTTTATATGGTTCAGTTACCTGAGTGTCAAATTGTTTCCCCATATTTGGGAAGTTTTCTGCTATTACTTCTTCCCATATTGTTTTTTATATCATTTGCAGACTCCTTCTTTCTCATTGATGCCTATTCCTCTTACATTGTCCTTTACATCATCTTGCAGATGTTGAATTACTTTTTCTT
Organism: Myocastor coypus; assembly: GCA_004027025.1. Classification (NCBI taxonomy): domain Eukaryota; kingdom Metazoa; phylum Chordata; class Mammalia; order Rodentia; family Myocastoridae; genus Myocastor; species Myocastor coypus. The sequence goes on along the minus strand of PVJA010012559.1, from coordinate 6,546 downwards.
GCATCCTAGTTGTTATTAAAAAATCCTTTCTTACCTCTTCACTAGCTGCAATGGTGTTTTTAAGGTCTGAAAGTCTATTTTCACTTTCATTGGAACAGTTTTGCCAGCTTGTGATTGAGGTTTTAAGTTTCTGTATAGCACTTTGAATCTGCTTCATACATTCTATTACATTCCTATATATATATATATTTTTTTTGTCTTTTTGAGACAGGGTCTTGTTATGCAGTTCAGGATGGCCTTGAGCTCTCTTTTGTAGCTCAGGCTGGTCTCGAACTTGCACCGATCCTCCTGCGTCAGCCTCCCGAGTGCTGGGATTACAGGCGTGCGCCACCATGCCGGGCTACGTTCCTATATTGTTCATTCAAGGATCCCATCATTTTTCTATTCTCTTCTATTTTTATCATTATCTTTAGAAACACTTAGTACTTGTTTTATTATAGATATTATTTGTTTTTTTACTTCAGAAATTATTTCTGATGTGATTTCCTCTATGTCTTTCTGCAGTTGTTTCTTTATTTCAGATGCTATTGTTTCAGAGATTTCAGGTGTATGATTTCCAATTTCTTCCATGCTATTGACTCCTGTATTGGTTCTGGGTGGACTTGAGGCCTGAGAGCACATTCTGCTCCTTCTCTGTTGGTTTAGAGCTTTGGTAGTGTTCCTACCTCAGCACTAGGTCCGGATCTGCCAACTTCAAAGTAGCCCGTATGGGTGCAGCTTGGGTCTGCCTTCTGAGCTCCCCTTCCTCCTGTTGCAACCCTTGGAGGCAAACCTGCTGTGCTACTCTGGCAAGATGTTCTTCTTCTGGATCAGTTGAGCGGGTCTTATCTCTAGTCTCTCTACAGGAGTTCTGCAACAGTTTTCCACACTCGGCATGCTCGGCCTGGTTGCTGGGTTTGATGAGTTTCCAGCTGCCCCAGGATGGTTTCATCCAGGCACTGGGCCTAGTTGCTGAGTTGAATGGGTTTCCAGTGAGTACAGGGAGGTCTCACTCATGCGCTGGGCCTGTGCTGGTTGCTGGATTCAATGAGTTTCTGGCAGGCCACCTAGATGCTTTTTGAATAGCAGTTGTTGTTGTTATTGTTGTTTTAATCTTTTAACAGTCATCTGGGGATTAAACCACTGTCCCCTATCCTTGACTGGGATTGCCCACCCAGATGGTTAAATCACTGAGCTAACCTGAAAGCCCCCATTTTTTTCCTGTATTTTTTAAGGGAAGGGTCTACAGTGTGTTTTGAGTCTCAGTTCTAGATCCGATTCATAGTGATCCACCTGTTTACAGTCTTCCAACCTCAGGAGAACTGGGATTACAGGTATGTGCCACCATATTCAGTTTCACTTGCTGTCTCAGCATGCACTGGGGATGGGCACAGGGCTGGCATGGCAGACCTAAGATCAAAACTTTGTTTCCTGCACCTGCTTTCAGGTGCTTTAATCTGCTGAGATTTGGGCCAGTTTTTTTTTTTTTTTTTAATCTTTTAAAGCGAGTAAAAATAATTCAATATATTAGCAATGATATAAAATTTCACTAAACAAAATAATAGTAATTTATTTATTTATTTTTCTTGTTTCAGAACTTTTGTTTGTTTGTTTATTTATTTTTATGGCCAGCTCAGCCTGCCCTGAGGGCAGGGCTGGCACAGCATGTGGTGCCAGGGGATCGAACTGCGGTCCCTGCAGCTGCCTGCAGGCACCTTAGACCACTGAGCCATCCTGTCAGGCGCAATAATAGTAATTTAAAAATGGTTATTATATTGAATATTTTTGTCTTCAAATTATTCAGATTATCATACGTAAGCAATTGAAATTGATAAAAATGTTATAAAAATCAAAAAGAAGAGAAAGATTTAAGCATTAACTACTTTTTTCAATAGACCTGCAGAAGTTAATAGTACAATTATCCAGTGCATCCTGCATATATAGATAAGTATATCTTTTCCCCTTCTTTCGTCTTTTTCCTCATCTCAGTTGTTTCTTCCCATTGAACAGATTATTTCCCTTTCATAGTTCTACTGTGCCTTTCATGTTTTATGTACTCTTTCAGGTTCTTATATAACAAGGAAATTCAATGTTTATGTAAGTGGGTTTGATTTATCTCACTTATGAGTGTGGTCTCCAGTTGCCTCCATGTACTGATAAAGGCCTTGGGTTTACTTCTTTCTATAGTTGAAGAATGCTCCACTGTGTAAAATACCACATTTTTAAAATCTGTTTTTTGGTTCATGAGCATTTGGGTTGTTTCCAAGATTTAGCTATGACCAATTGTCCTGCTATAAACATGGGTGCATATATATTGGTATGGTAGGGTGTTTTTAGTTGTTTTGGAAAAATACCAAGTAGGAGAATAGTTGGGTTGAAGGAGACTGCTGATCCTAGGTTTTTTGAGAAATCTCCACACTGATTTTCACAGTGGTTGTATCAGTCTACACTCCCACCAAGAGTGGAGAAGGATTCCCATTTCCCACCACCCCTCCAGAATTTGTTACTGTCAACTTCTTGATATTAACCATTCTTCTTCGGGTAAGATGGAATCTCAGTGCTGTTTTAATTTACATCTCTTGAATGACCAGTGATATGGAACATTTTTCGGATATTTATTTGTCATTTCTACTTCTTCATCAGGAACTTACATAATCACATTAGGAAAAGACTGCCAGTTTTGCAGTGTTTTCCCATGTAAGAATGTTTCTTTTTACTTAGACCATTGGCTGTAAAAAAGCACACAAAAAAAGTTAAAAAACAAAAACAAAAGCCCAAAAACAACATTTTAAAAGATACTTGTGGGGTTGGGGAGGTAGCTCCATGGGGCCAGTGCCTGCCTGGCAAGTGCAAGGTCATGAGTTGGAACCCCAGTTCTAAAAAAAGCAAAACAAAACAGAACAGAACAAAACACTTGTATTCCTGCTGAATAGAAGAATGAAAGCATTAGTGTTTATACTTTTAAAGATATGGTGGGGATGAGGAGTGAGAAGGATACCAAGGCCTTTGAAGCCTTATATTTTGGGCTGATATTATTTTATATAATCTACCACTAACTCACCACCCTACTTGTTCTTATCTACTTGAATTCTTCTGTTAATTGCAATTAAAATGAGAAATGGCAAGTCAGTGCTTAGATGTGGTGAGATCATTTCAGCTTATACTTAAAGAAATACTTATTTTTTGAATATCATAATAAGACACTTAGATAAGCAATTTTAATGCAACCAAGGCAAAATATTGACAGGCTATTGAAGAAAAGGCTGCACTGGTGGGCTATTGCAGGAAAACAATCATCACTTATTTCTTTAAAAAGTAAAACAAACAATTTCTAGCTAATTTTTACAGATGGATGTCATAACAGTGTCTAATATTTCCAAAAACGAATATCACAGGCCAATTCTAAAAATAAATACATCTCAGACCCCATCTGTTATAATGCTTTGTTAGATTGTATTACCCATACTTCTGTATAATTAAAAAAATCAAACACATTTTCTGATGCAGTTTTGCTGTTTCCCACTTGTCGTGCAATCATAATGCTGTAGATTTTTAAGAGAAAATTAACAAAACATTGTCTTGTATAATAAATGAAACAACTCATTAAAATGATGACAGCATCTTTTACATTCGAGTATATTCTTGAAGGGAAATTTTATGACCATAGATTGGTTTGCTTATTCCTAAGTGGAAACCAAAAGAATTAGAAAAATAAATACTTAATAAAAAGTTTAGTCCAGAAGTTCTTAGGATTTGCCCTGATTTTGCAATTATACATATTATACTTCACAAAAGAGAAATCTTTGACATGTAAATTAGATATGAGAAAATTCTTTGTAACACATTGCCACAAACCTCAGTAGGTTTTATTGAAAGCATTTATTTTCCTTTCTTGCTATCTGTGGCTCCATTGAGGAGCTCTGCGTCAGGCTGTGATGTACTTGGGTCTGGCTACGTTTGGTCCCTGTTACTTGTTATGGGCCTATTGCTTCATGGTGTTCTTAGTTTCAAGGGTGACAAAACTGTGTACACCATGCTTTTATGGCAGACCAGTGGAGCATAGGATAACACACCAGACAGCAAATGTCCTTTACGACGTGTGCTGGTGTCGCTTCCACACATATTTCATCAGACAATTAGAGCTATCTGCCTACGTAGAAAATACTACTTTCAGAAAAATGAGGCTTTATTTTTTTTTTTTTCCTGGAGAGGAAGAGAAGTGATTATTTACTCGGCAGTAATTTTCTCTTCTAGAATCCAAACTCTTTCCTTCTGCATACAAAACACATACAAATCTCCCCTTGCACTTACTGAAAGTCTCATCTATCTATGACCTTAGAGTTGCATTTCAGGTTTGATTGATTATGTTTACTGTCCATTGGTTCAAAATAAATTAATTAAATAGGTAATGACATAATGTTAAAAAATGGATGAGTGAAAAAAAATAATGGAAGTATAACAATTATAAGTAAAAAGCAAAACAAAAAGAAGTTCCCTAACCACAATCCACATCAAATTAAGGGACCTGCAGAACTTTGAAAGAATTCCGAGTTTCTTTTCTCGTATCCCCAATTCATTATTATCTATGGGTTTTGGCTTCATTTTCTAGAAAGACTTTGCCTTTCTTTATTTTTTAAAATTATATTTAGTACAAGGTGTACACGGTCTTGCTACACAGAGTGGACACATAGTACTCCTCCTGTTTTCAGCCTCACAAGGGCTGGGATTACAGCAGCGAGCCACGATGATCAGTCTCAGACACTGTTTCAGTGTGCCCCTGGAGAGGGGCCAGCACAGCACTCCAGGGATGGAGCCATGGTCCCTGCGTCTCCCTGAGCAGGTGCTTTAATCCACTGAACTACCTGACAGGTTCAAGCCTTTTCTTTTCTATGATTCTCCAGGAGGGAATTGGAAACTAGTCACTTCCTGGTGACAGAAGAGTTTTTCTCTCCACTCACTATGAATGTACTATTGACAGCTGGCACATTTTGCTTTTCTAGCTCCAGTAGTCTCATCTTGTTTTGTCTTCGCATGAAATCTTTCATTAGCACAGAGGTTTCAAGTACATTGTGAGTCTGCAGCATAGGATTTCTGCTCATGTGGTGTCCTTTCAGGATGGTACTTTCTCTGTCTCGGCTTCTTTCTCCCTGTCGTCTCTGTCTCCTTCCCACCTCTTTCTCTCTTCATCACTTCGCTTCCTTCCCTAAATCCCTGTTGTCTCGAGTATAGGTCCATTAAGGGGCTATATATATATATATATATATATATACATATATATAATTAATTATATATAACTAATATTATATGTATATATATTATTGCTACAGTTTGTTGTACCTGATGACTGTGCTCACCAGGGTGGTACATGTGCAGCACAAGTCCAACTTCTTTGCATTTCCATCCCTGACCCCCTGCATCTTTCAGGGCCCATCCAGGTGTAGATATGAGATGCTCAAACATGGATGTGGATTGTCTATCACCCTTTTTGCTATGTTATTCTTTTTAAATTATTAATACTTTGAATCTTGTTATAACACCACCCATGTGATCCTTAAGTATATCAATGTAATTTATCTTACCTAGCACAGTCTCAAGGTTTCCTGAAAATGACAGGAATTTATTATTAATAATGACAGAATGGTACTCTATTGTAAATAAATACCATGTTGTTTTTATCAAGTAATTTGTTAGAGGACCCACAGCATAGATTGTTCAAGATTTAGCATTTTTGAGTTGGGCTGGTTTAAATCCAGGCAGTCATGCGGCACTGTGTGTGCTGTCTCCAGCATTTTTTAGCACTTCGCTTCCATGTCTTTGACTTTATATTTGTTGCACTGGCTTGTGTTAATGACAGCATGTTGAGTTCAGCCTTTTTCTTTCTTTCTTTTTTTCTTTTTCTTTCTATTCTTTTTTTTTTTTTTTTCTTTAGGGAAGGGTTTGCAGAGTGTTTAGGGTCTCACTGCTAGGTCAGACTCTTACTGAGGTGCTTGTTTTCGGCCTCTCAAGTGCTGGGATTATAGGCATCACCACACCCTTGCAATTGCCATCTGAATGTGCCATGGGGGTGGGGGAGGCTTCTCAAGCCTGGGAATCAGACCTTTGACCCCTGCACCTGAATCCATTGAACTATTTGGCCAGTTCTGAGCTCAGCCTTTTTCAAGAGATTTCTTTTCAATAATCACATATTTGATTTTGTTAGAAACAGTTTTAATCTCTAATAATTTCTTCTTCCTTATTTTTTTGTTGTTTGTGTGTTACCGGAAATTAAAACCAGGATCCTTTTATTGAGCTACAGTGCCAATCTTTTTACATTTTACTTTAAGGCAGGATTTCACTAAATTGCTAACTTGCCCTGACTGGGCATGAATTTGTAAACTTCCTGCTTCTGCCTCCCACCCTACTGGAAATACACACTTTTCAGCAGGACCATGCCAGTCTAACCTTTCAGATTCTTGTTATTTTTTCCCTCAGTTTAGCTTACAAACTGCTTAGGTTTTTTTCTTTTCCTTTCTTTCTTTCTTTTTTTCTTTCTTCTCCTCCCTCCCTCCCTCCCTCCCTCCCTCCCTC
>PVJA010012558.1:0-51723 GCA_004027025.1 Myocastor coypus | reverse complement strand
CTTCTTCTTCTTCTTCTTCTTCTTCTTCTTCTTCTTCTTCTTCGTATAAGGGATGGAACATAGGACCTTGTGTATTCCAGGCAGGCACTTGTAACACTGAGCCATCACTATTGGCCAAAACTTAGGGATAATAAGTCAGTTGTTCCAGTTGGTAGTTGTCTTAGTTACTCTTCACTTGTTGCTGGGACAAATACCCGACACCCAAAATGAAGGAAGGAAAGGTTTATTTAGCTCAGTCCGTATTCGACTGGCCCAAGGCTGAGTGGCAGAGAGCATGCAGTTCGTAACAGTGGAACAGCAACAATCACGACAGAGGCAATCGACCAACCAGAGGACCAGAGAGCAATAGCTCCAGGCTGTCTCTCTTTTTAAATTACATTAGGCTCTCTGCCTTAGCCTATCTGTCTTAGGCTACACCCATAAACCCAGAAGTACTTAAAACATATAATCCCAAGGATCATGGATCAAGTCTCAAACTCTACATCAGTACTAACTCACGTAATCCCAGTGGATCATGGATCAAGTCTCAATCTATAGAAGTCCCCACCCCATGACTGCATGAGGCTTTGGGGGCACAACTAGATATAAACCATAACAGTACTTTTCAGAATAGTAATTCACATGTTTAAATTTGTGTTTTCTTCAGCATAAAAATTAATAATTATTTTCTGGACATGGTGGCACATACCTGTAATCTCAGCACTTGAGAGACTTAGACAAGAGGAACAGTGCAAGTTTGAGATCAGCCTGGGATACAAAAGTGAGCTGAAGGCCAGCCTTAGCTGCATAGCGAGACCTTGTCTTAAAAAGACAAATAAAATAATGGTCATGGTCATTTAAATTATCTCTGTCCCCTCCCCCTCACCAGAGCTTGGCTGAGCTGTGGCCAGTTCTCCCACTGATGAAGAAGTCAGGTGCTCTGAAGGCAGATACAGGGACTGGCAAAGCCTGTACCACCCCTTCGCATTAGCACCCCTGGAGCTCAGATGAACTGTGACTGTCTTTAACATTATCGCCATCACTGAAGCTCTGCTGAGCTGCTGCTGCCTGTTCCACTCCTAACGGGAGGCTTGGTAAGACCTACTTTGTGCCCCTCCAACACTGAGAGAGCCTTGCAGAGCTTCTTCCTGCCCTACAGCTGGCGCACTCCTCCTACTAAGGTGGCAGCTACAATGAGCTTCACACAGTGGGAGCTTTTGAGAGCCTACCCATACCCTCACTGTCATGGGAGCCTTGCTCACCAGCACAACCCTAACATCACTGCAGAGTCAGGATGAATATTAGGAGCCTCAAAAATGTCAAAAGGAAGGTGCAAAAGGCAATCTCAGACCTCTAGCCCACTGAAAACAAAGCCAGGAGACAAAGTCATAGAAGAACATGGAAGTCACACACAAAATTTCTGAGATGATAGCAACTAAAGTAAATAAACAATCCCATATGGCTATGGAGGAAACCAGATTAAAAATAATCTCCCAGGTTAAAAAAACATGACAACAATCATGAAAAAATTGCTCTGTACATCTAAAAAAATAGGTAGGTTAAAATAGATGGATATAGGAAAATGATGGAAATATTGAATAAATAATACGGGAAAGAATTACAATGTACGAAACAGACACAAACAGATTTCCACTGAAAGCTAGCAAAACCACTTGAATGAAACTGAAGATGGAATTTCAGGCCTGGAAGACAGCATTACAGGTAATGAACGTGAAAGGAAAGATGTCTTAAAAACAACAAGGATCCAAGAAATAACAATACAAAAATGATGCAAAGAATAATATAGGACAAATAGGTATCAACAAAAGATCTGGAGTCAACACACATGACATAAAAAGACTGTTTGCAGAAGTAGTAACAGAAAATTTCCCAAGCACGGGAAAATAATCTGGCATACAGGTAAGTGAGGCATATAGAACCCCAGTTAATAAAAAGGAGCTCTGGTTATCCATAATTAAATAAATCTAAATCCAAACATGTAAAAATCAAGAGCTCAGAAGTTCAAGAAAAGAATATTAAAAGTTTCTAGAGAGAAGAAACAGATCATGTGCAATGGAAAGACTATCAGAATAATGGCAGATTTCTCAACACACATGATCAAATCAAGAAGAGCTTAAAGTAAATGATGTGTTTCAGGTTCTGAAGGAAAACACCTTCCAACCCAGACTGATGTATCCTGCAAAACTATCTCTCCAGTTTAATGGACAGATAAGAAACTTCCATGGTAAAGAACAACTAAAGAAATTCATGACAACCAAATGAACCCTACAAAGAGTACTGACACATTTTAGAAAGACACAAAAATGACCACAACTTAAAAGATAACAACAGAAAAGAACCGTCAACTAGAGCAAGCAATTAAACGGAGTAGAAAAATAATGATCCCAGGAAAGTAACATGACAAAAACAATCACTGCGAATCTGATCTATTAGTGAGACACGACGTCCTGTAGACTCTTTCATTAAAAAAAAGTTTATAATGCATACTTACTCTCATACATAGTCTTAGTATGTATATTTGGGCTTTATTTTGAGGGAAGAGATATTCTATACAGTAGCAGCTGCTTTTTCCATGCATTTTGCAAATGTGCTGAGGACAGTGAGGTACTTGAAAGGATCTTAATATTCAAAGGCAAAGTAGTTACTAATTTTCATTACGCAGCAAGGCTCAAGGATCATTTGGATCATTGGCAAGAAAGGAAAGTCTCAGTTTTTTCTTTGGTTCAACACTTTTTATTATTAAACTAGTAAGTTACCCAGCTGCTGCTGCTGAGAAGTTACCTTACAGAGATGATTTTTCAAAGTGAATGAGATTTCCTTTACAATTTCTATTGAGTATGAGAGAGCTCTTAACCAAATGAGTAAGCTGTTTTCCACTAATAGATTATTTGGTGAGTATTTTAAGTGTTTTTTTCAGTATGTATATTTTTATTTGAGAAACAGTTTGAAACACAACTAATCTAGATTTTTCTAAATCTGCATGTTGAGATCCAAGATTGTTTCTCTAGGTTAAAAAAAAAATAGAGGAAGACAGATGCCAGAGAAAATTCCCTTTCCTTCCCCACCCACCCTATCCAACCACCCCAAGTAAGCCAGCTAGAGCTATAGCTATATTTTACTGTTTCTCATGCTCTTTTTGGAGCTTACACTTCTGGTGGGCCATAGGCAATTTCCAAGTGTGCAGAATGAAACACACAAAACCCTCAGCAGTCCCTCCTCACTTACAATTACCACTTACATCTGTTTATCTAACCACAGCCTGCAGGAACTACTACAGTTCAAAATCAATGTTAACACTGAGGGTGGTTATGATGCTTTAGCATTGTCTAATACATATGGCTGCTCTTGTTCATGCTTTGTCTACATGAACAATACATGCAGAGAGTCACATGCCACAGAGTAAAGTATTTTGAATATTTACTATATTCATAAGTTACCTTCACATGTTATTTACACAAATATTAATGTGCTAAAATTTGATGGTGAAATTCAGAAACAAATCAAACTCTTAATTTCCTACTTTTTCTTTGGTAGTACTAGCTATCTTTCTGTTCTTTTTAAGTTAATGTCACACCCTAGAATTTTCATCACCTAAATCGTGAAAATCAATTCTTATTTAGCACATTATACTTTGCTTTAGTTCTTAAAGAACACTTTAGCATTCTTTGCTACATATTTCAGCTTTTCTGTCCCTGAATCCATTAACTTAATTAAAGAACCTTGGGCTAGGAAGACATCTCAGTAGAATAAGTGCTTGCTTTCTGAGTTTAATAATGCATAGCATTCTGAGTTTAATCCCCAGTACCACAAAAAAGAAGAAAGAAAGAAAGAAAGAAAGAAAGAAAGAAAGAAAGAAAGAAAGAAAGAAAGAAAGAGAAAGAAAGAGAGAAGAAAGGAAAGAAGAGAGAAAAGATTTTATTCTAAAAATAAAATAATGAAGAATCTCAGTTTTACTTCTGTACATCACCTACACTTTGAACAAATCTTGTAACACACAATAAGTGTTTAAAATTTTTTCTCCAAAGGCAAAAAGTATTAAATTTTGAAATAATACACACACTATATTCTCATCATTATAACCTTAGAATTATCAAATCAAGTATCCTGAATTGTCCAACAGTTTAAAAACTTGCAGATTTAGAATTATTCACTTTTCTTACTCATCGCTATTAAAGTCATAATCATATCTCAAAACATGATTCTCCAATGTTATTATGCAAAATTCATTGTCAGGCTGTGTTTGTGTCAATTTACATGACTTTTGTAAATAGTAAATGGAGATACGTGCACATTATGTTAAAAAGTATCTAAAATAAGTTATAGCAGCCGTACGTGGTGGCACACGCCTGAAATCCCAGCACTCGGGAGACTGAGGTAGGAGGATTGGTGTGAGTTTCAGACCAGCCTGGGCTACAACAGTGAGCTTAAGGCCATCCTGAACTGCATGGAGAGACCCTATCTCAAAAAGACAAAAACAAAAGAAAGAAAGAAAGAAAGAAAGAAAGAAAGAAAGAAAGAAAGAAAGAAAGAAAGAAACAAAAGAGAAAAGCAAAGCAAAGCAAAGCAAAGCAATCTGATTCTTTACCAGCTGGAAAATATTCCATATTAAGACACTAGCTAAGAACATTAAAGATATTAGAGAGGGTTAAAAAAAAAAAAGTAACCATCCATTCTTTCATGTATGGCTTTCATTTTCATTTATTATGGCCTCCACCAAAACATTTGTATGCCTAGTAACTTATTTATCCTTTTAAACTCATTTTTCACTGGTGCATTTTAGGTACACACAGTGACATCATTCATCCTGGGAACTTCGGATCTGCCCGTGATACATCGCGCTTCTTTTTCTCCCATTCCTGTGCCCATCGTTCAGCTCCTCTTCTCTAATTACAAAATCTTTGTTTCCTTTTTTTAAATCTCTTTTTTCTTGTCCCTTCTTTTCTACCCTCCTTCTCATTTGCCTACTTCTCATTTGAATGCTTTTCATCCTATTTCCCAATATCTGTTACACATTTCGGTCCTTACAGTGAAAGTTTGCTTTGGCTTCTAGTCTCGGAGGACTCAGTATGTAGTTTGCTGGAGCCATAGCAGAAACATGGTGGCAGGGTGAAGGTGCTTAATTCATAGCAGATGGAAAACAGAGTCACAGAACAATGCCAGAAAAAAAAAAAAAAAAAACAGTTCCTAAAGTCATGCTTTTGGATCCATACATACCCATACATACAGACACGTACAAGTGTGATTTTCTAGACGTGTTCTTAATCCACTCAAGTGGACATCTTGGGATTCAGAGGTATAGTGTACATCCTCATTCCTAGAATTTGCCCTGGATCATGTTTGCTTTAGCCAAAAAGCTCATGGGGATGATAATATATAATTTCCATGGCTCTCATTAAAGGTCTTGCAGCTTCTGCCTGAATACTTGGGGATGATTGTGTTGGAGGGAACCAGTTGCTATACAAGAAATCAAGCTATACTGACAGCAAAATGCTGCAGAAGCCTTGACCAACACCAACAGCTAATACTTCATTTGAGCATGGACTTCTTCATCCAATTCTTGCACCCATGATTTGGCATCAATAGCAAGCCATGCAAATGAGCTACCTTAGAGGTGCAAGTACTTTCTGTAGAATGCTGCAGCCCTAGACAATATGTAACTACACTGTATGAGAGACCCTAAGAGAAAAACTACATGTAAGACAACCTCCTAATTTCTTAACCCTTGTTATCTTGACCCATTTTACCACTAAGGTCTACTATAATATCTTAAGCAGGAGAAGAAGTGTTGATAATATGATATTATTGTATAGCCTTTTCCTCTTTTTATCAATTTGGTCACGTCTGCAGTACACTGTACAACTCTTTTTGAAGGGCAGATCATATGTTAAATTATAGGATGTCGTGTGGTGCTACTTTGTTTTAGCAAGTGCTTAATGTTAGTGAGACATTTCTTTTTATTAACTTTTTTTAAAATTTATTTTATTTATTTTTTTCTTGTTTCAGAACCTTTGTTTGTTTATTCACTCATTTTTATGTCTGGCTCAGCCTGCCCTGAGGGCAGGGCTGGCACAGCATGTGGTGCCAGGGATCGAACTGCAGTCCCTGAAGCCACCCAAGCTTTCCCAAGCAGGTGCTTTAGACCACTGAACCATCCTGCCAGGCTCCTAGTGAGACATTTCAATCCAGTCTTTGGTCATTCTTTTCTCTTTTTTAAATTTTATTACTTTTAATAAGAAATAACAATGAGACAGTGTCAAAACATGTTAGTAGAACAGCTGCAGTAATCAATATGATGCATATTGTTGTTTTCGTAATAGCTGTTCAGTGTATAAGATGCAGATATGATAATTTTTCTAAGTACTATTGGTACAAATATTTCTTCTCACTGAACTAAGTTGTATACATAGTCCAATATTCCGTAATGGCAGTGGGGTATCAGAAGAACTGGCTACTTCTGTCTTTTTTACATTTCTTCTTTTTTTTAGGGTCTCACTACTGACTCATAGTGATCCTCCTGTAACTGGCAATGTGGGAAACTGTAGAGTTGAGCCATCTGTAACTCAGCATACTAATCTGGCTTTACTTCTTATGCCTCGTGGTTAAACTTTTCTGCTGGGTGGTTAAGACCAAGGTAAAGTAAGACCTATATAACAAAACATGTAACTATTGTATCTGGCAAGGTCAGTCAAGGATTCCATCATTTTTCCATTCTCCTCTAACTTTTTTATCAATGTCTTCTTTGGAAGCATTTATTAATTCTTTCATTATAGTTATCCTTTCTTTTTATGCTGTAGCAATTATTTTTGATCTGATTTCCTCTATACCTTTCTGCATTTGTTTCTTTACTTCAAATGCTATTGGTTCAGAGATTTCAGCTGTGTAATTCCCATGTTTTTCTATGTTAGTGTCTCCTGCATTTGTTCTGGGTGAACTCTGGGCCTGAGATTGTATCTTGCTCATTCTCTTTGTCACTTTGTATAGCAGTGTCCTCTGACCTTTGTTGTAGAATTTTGGTGCACTTATGCCATTAGCACTCCTACTGAAATTCAGTCTGGATCTGCCAAGTTCAATCTTGTCCACATGCGCGTGTCTGGGTCTGACTGCTGTGCTCAGCTCCTTCCTGCTGCAGCCCGTGGAAGTGAACCCACTGTGCTCCTCTGGCAAGATGTTCAGCCTCTGGATTAGTTGGGACAGTCTGACCCCTAGGCTCTCTAGAGGGAATTTTGCTGCAGGGAATTTTTTTTGCAGGGTTCCACAGGAGGTTGCCCGTCTGGGATCTGGATAGAGAAGTTCTGGTTGCAGCTTACTTGTAAAGTTTCCTACTCACACACTGGACCTATGCTCTGGGCAGGGAAGAAGTTCTGGGCAGGGAAGAGTTTCTGGGCATGGTATGCAGCTCAGAAGTTCCTATCTACACACATGCTGGTCCTGGGTTCTGGTCATTCTTTCTTCATTCACTTTATTCATATGGCCTGTTCCTGATCGGCTCATTGGAGGGTGATCTCTGTGGCAGGATCACATTTTTTCTGCTTTTTTGGGGCAATGGATTCTCACATCTGCTGATTTTCTTGGAAAATTGCTCTCCTCTCCACACACACATACACACACACACACACACACACACACACACACAAGTTTGGACTCTGTAATGCTTCAAAAGGATACTTCAAAGGGGTAACTTTGCATGCTGTATCATTTACATATGTGTGTTTCCCTTTTCCTTTGGAATCTTTGTCCTGAGTTCTTGGCTACCCTGCACATTCTCTGATGCCTTCAAACAGTAGATTTTTTTTGTTTTGTTTAATTCACTTTTATGGGTATTGGTGGTGAGATATTATTTACTACATTACAACTCAAAGAAGTAGTTTATCCTGCTATAGTTTTCCCTGGTCAGTGTTGTATAGTCTCTATTTTCTTGTTTGTGTATTCTCTGTCTCCTCCACAGGTATATAGGGAGAATAGATTTCACAGTGTAGAAAATTGGCTAGCCTAAGGAAGACTTTTATTTAATAAATATTTGAAGGGAAGATAGGAAGACACTTAGAAAATCAATAGATTTATTTATTTCTCTTTTTGTGATTCTTTCATCTGAAAACTTGTTACATCTGTCTTTCTTGATCAATATATTTTCAATTTTTCCTACTCCTCTCAGTTATGGTGATTCTTGGCCCTTAACATATATATTATTTTCCTTAATATATTTTCATTCTGTCCTCTCCTATTCATCTTTGCTGTTCTAGTTCAAGTGCCACATTGACTCCTACTTGATTAGTATTTAAGTCTGATAACCAGTGCCCTGTCTCTACTTTTTCTTCCCCTTCATTGCATCTTCTCCTCATCACTATTTTCAATATTTACTCAAGCAGAGATGTTGTACATTCAAGACTTCAAATATCAGTGGTTCCATACTATGTGCAAGGATAGTCAGTAAAGTACAATAGTGAATTTTATTTGTATGGAATACAAGAAACTTAAAATGTACGTTGCCATGACAAATTTGGATTCTTTCATAAACTTCCAAAACTATCATAACACATATTCTAAACATATAGAAACACAAGTTCATAGCATGCCACTCTGATTTCATGCATAATTTCTTGATAGACAAAACAAGACTCAGAGGAACAACAATTATATTTACTATAATAGGGGATTAGAGTGAAGAAGAAAGTGAAATATAAATGCAATATTTACTGAAAATATATGTTTGTGTAGGCCAGCAAGCAAACTTTACATTCATGTCTACCCTTTAAAAATTCCACAAAGGAGTTATACTAAACTGATAGAATTTTCACTTTTTTAAATAATATTATTTTGGATAAACTAATCCTAATTATAGACACATATGGGGTCTAATGTGATATCTATTATATGTGCACACACTCAGTGTGGAAGAACTAAATCGAGCTGGATGGTCTATCTATGCCTTTCCTTAATGCTCACGCCTTATTTTGAGATATTTACACCTTTAATCATTTTAAAACAATAATTATTGTTGATTATAATAATCATGCTGTATAATAAAACTGTAAACCTATTCCTGATGTCTACCTGAAACTTCATCTGTTATGATTAACAGCTCCTCAAGCCCTACAGCTGCTCCTAATCATTCTGCTTTCACCCACTGAGTTGTTTTTTAGATTGCGCACAGAGGTGAAGTTATTCAGGATTTGTTTTTCTTACTTGCTTTCTTTGCTTAGTACATTAATCCATGTTGCTACAGATGATAGGGCTCCCTGTTTACAAGGCTGGGCAGTACTGCGTTGTGGACATGTACATATTTCCTTCATCCATTTCCAGACATTTATTTTCATCCTGCATGTTGGCTGTTTTGAATAATGCTGCTGTGAATGGCAGGGTGCAGATATTCTTCCACACAGTGATGTTAATTCCTTTGGGTGTGTATTCAGAAGTGAAATTCCCGAATCATATAGCAATTTTGTAGCTTTTTTGTGAACTTTCATAGGGGTATCAATCATATTCATTTATATTTTCACAAAGAGTTCTCTTTTCTGTATTTTCAACAATATTTGCTGCCTTTCATTTTTATGCAAACTATCTGGTAGGAATAAAATGTTATTCCATGATGGTTTCTGGGTAGGTTTTCCTGCCTTACCAGTGGTGAACATTTTGCTACACCTATTATCCATTTGTACAACTTCTTTTGAGAAATGTCTACATAATTTCTTTGACTGCTTTCTAATCAAGTTGTTTTCTAGCCACAAAGTTATTAACTTCTTATCCTTCATGAAATACAGGATTTGAAGAGATAAAATTATATTATCAATTTTAACTTTGGGCTTTTTTTCTCTGGTACTGGGGATTGAACTCAGGACTGTGTGCTTGCCAACGGGGTGCCTATGCCACTGAGCTACCTCCCCAGTCCTTAATTTTGTCTATTGAATAAATACCAAGTGGTTTGCATCAACTGTAAATACCTTAGCTTATATATAAAATTACAGATTTTATAAAAGATTATATAGAGATAGATGCAGACAGAGATATATAAATACAAAACTATAGCTTTTGAAGTTAAAAAGGGTAGAAAACAGTAATTATACATCTTTATAGTATTTTATGTTATTTTTCATTTGTTTTTAAATTTATAAACTTTCTTACAAAGAGTGAGAAAAATATTTGTTTCTCTAACAGTTTATTCATTCTCTATTATGGCCTTCAATCTTTCATTACTGGTGTATTTAGCACTTTCCGTATCATCCAGATAGAAAGCCACCATATGTTAATCAAGTTTGCAATGGAGACTAAAGCAGGGGAATGTTTGGACCATTTAGTAAAAGACTGCTTTGAGGACCTAGGCTGAAAATATAAATCAGTAAGGTGATCTCAAAAGAACCAGACTATTGAAAAAGGAAAGGGATAAAATGTTTATACCCCATTTTTCTTATCTGCAACATGTCCTATTTAACTTGCATAATTATTAGGCAGAACGAAGTGTTAATAAAAGCAGGACTTATGATGCCCGATGTTCAGCAAACACTCATCAATGTTGCTGCTTTTGTTTTATAGAGAACAATAACTTGATGTTCAAACAGCAAATCTATAACTAGAGCATCAGCCAACTTCTGCATCATCAACAGTAGCCGAGATGCCTGCTGTCTAAATCATTACTTTCTTATTGAAATAGAAAAAAATAAGATGAAAATTTTGAGTCTCACAAAATATTTTCTTATATATTTCTAGTGAAGAGACATAATTAGGCAGCGTCTTTACCTTATCTTGGGAAAAGTACCTGGGTTATTTAACTGAAGAGTTATTGTTATGGTTTGTGTATAGCTGCCCCCCCCCAAAACCTCATGCAATCATGGGGCAGGTGCTGGAATCTGTGATTGGTCGTTCTGTACGTGGTGCTGCCCCTCCCCTGGGGCAGGTGATTTGAATTTCAGTGTGAGGAAGGAAGAGAAGTAGGCTACTTAAGCTACTGCTGCTCCTGCCTTTCTTATTGCTCTCTGCCCATCACCACAAAAGACAGTTTTCTTCCATGTGTGATGCTGCTTTGGAACCAACTGAATATGGACTGAAACCTCCAGTAACTATGAGATAAATAAACCTATGAATGTCGGTGTTTGTCCCAGCATTAAGAGATGAGTTATCAGAAGGTGTTCTACAAAGCAAGATAGCATAACAATTGTAATGAAAGCCTATGTGTCTCATCAGAATGAATAGTAGCATGTCTGTGTGTTTTACCTAACTCATAGATAAAAATTTAAAGAAAAGTATGAAAAGTAAATTGTTTTACAATTCAGAAGTCATGACTCAGTAACCGTTCTGATAGGTCATGGAGGAATATTATAACACCTAAGGCATTTTCAAGTGATGGAGGTGTTATTTGTTATTAAGGCTGGTTCTATGACAGAAGCTAACAAATAGAAAGCTTAGACCACCAAATAAGTTATATCAATCCTGAAGTTTTATTTTAATAAGACTTTTGTGGACTCCTGTGATTTGAGACACAGAAAACAGGGGAAAAGGAAGGTGGGAGAGGGTGTAAGTAACAAAAGAATGAAAGGCATGAAAGTGATCTTATATATCACATCTTTTTCTATGGTCATATTCTGTTTTAAGTGGGAGACTTTCCAGACTTGGTGTTTCACCTACAATACGATGCTAAATATCTGACAGTACCCACATGCACTTTTGCCAGGGTTACAAGGATTTAACAGACGATTTGCATTACCTGGGATTATGCTGCTGGCATATGGAGGTGCCCACTACAATTTTTAAAATGTCTAAATCAAGTAGTTTGAGAAAAAGCTGAGCTGGGTCCTCAGGTGGTGGTGGTATTTCAGGAATGACAGAACCATGGAAAAATAATTAGTCAACAATTTCGTGGGAGCTGATTCTCCCTGAGCCATGTGCGGTCTATCTTTATACAACCAGATGCCCCCTTCAGTGTAGTCTTAGTTTTATTTATGTAGAAGTGTTATTTATAAAGTTGACAGAAAGGCATCAATTTGTTCCAATTTTATTGAGAGAAAAATTTACTGGAATGGTATGATAGTGTCTCCTACCTCCACTATCCGAGTATCTCTCTTTGTGAGGTGTGTTGGTCTAGCATCCCAGGAAGCCTCCTGTGCAGTTGCACCAGGCACAAGCTTTGCTACTCCTTCCTTTGGCAGTCTTATCATCCACTAGCCAATTAACACTTAAGCAGACTTAATTTGGTAAGTATTTCTAGCCAATGTAATCAATGAAGATTTTCTACTGCTGTTCACTAAGTAGTGTTTTACTTGAATTTCAGACTTTCCATGGACTGGTTCCAAAATAGCCAAATAATCCCAAAAAAGAAGTCCTCTAAGTTTGGTTGTTTGAGTATAATCTCGGGGGGGGGGGTGGGGGGAGAAATCCCTGTTGACTCAATATGACAAGAGCTTAGTTTTTATTATAGTCGTTTTAATAAATAGTCAGACTGCAATGTTTATATTGAAAAACATAGAAAAAGGAACTCGATTCTATATTCAGAAGGAAAATGCAAATTAAAATCAGATAAGAAAATGTTATACACTCACTGGAATTACTAAAATAAAAGCAGTAGACAACACAAGCATTAAAGAGGGTTTATAAAAAAAAAAAAAAAAAAAGAACCACGGACAGCAGCACAAATTAATGTAACCATTAATGGTTGTCATTGACCAATCCTGCTCTCAGAAATTTACTCAACTCAGTAAAGTATGAAAAGGAACATTGCTGTTACCTCTTCTTTCTGTGATTTTTTTTTTTTTCTTGTTTCAGAACTTTCATTTGTTTATTTATTTATTTTTACGGCCGGCTCAGCCTGCCCTGAGGGCAGGGCTGGCGCAGCATGTGGTGCTGGGGATCGAACCGAGGTCCCTGCAGCCACCTAAGCTTTCCTAAGCAGGTGCTTTAGACCACTGAGCCATCCTGCCGGGGCTCATTCTTTCTGTGACTTTTTTTCTCTTTTCAGTTTGAGTGTTTTAGGGCTGGGGAGATAGCTCATAGAATAAGCATTTGCCTGGTAAGCTCAAGGTCCTGAGTTTAATCCTCAGTACTAAAAAAAATAAAAAAATAAAAGAGCGTTTCTCTCACATGCACGGGCTGATCAGTAAGCAGCTGAATGTCCTGGGAAGAATGCTCTGTAAATGTCTGGTTTTGTTAGCAGAGTTATCTTCTTTCTTGTTATCTTAGTTACCCTTCTCTAGTTGCTGGGATAAATACCCGACACTCAAAATGAGGGAAGGGAAGGTTTATTTAGCTCCCAGTTCCTGGAGGTTTCAGTCCATATTCAGCTGGCTCCAAGGCAGAGTGGCACATGGCAGAGGGCAACCTTTCATGTTGGCAGCTAAGAGCAAGAGCAAAAGGTGAGCTAGCAGCAGCTCAAGCAGCTAACTTCTCTTCTTACCTTATGTTGAAATGCAAATCACCTGGCCCAGGGCAGGTGCAGCACCCATTTCCACAATAATCAATTACAAATTCCAGCAGCTGCCCCATGACTGCATGAGGCTTTGGAAGGGGGGCACCTATACACAAATCATGATGTTTGTTCTCTGTCCTACTGACTTGAGTTGTTTTGCTCTGACTTGAACCTTAGCATCATCTCCTCAATATGGGTAGTTTGAGAAGTTCTGCCTTGTTTTCCCGCCTCTGTACCATGACTTGGAAATTCTCCAGGGTAGGAAGCTAGAGTGTTCTAGGCACCCATAATTTGTTTTACATCTCTCTAGGATCATTCTCAAATGTCTTAAAAAACTTAAAGAAAAAAAAAATAAAACTTGTTTTATAGGCTTTATAGTTTTTAGAGAGTTCGGTAAATCCAGTTCTTGCTACTCTATCTTGTCCAGTAGCAAAACTATTTA
This sequence comes from Myocastor coypus, assembly GCA_004027025.1. Lineage (NCBI taxonomy): Eukaryota > Metazoa > Chordata > Mammalia > Rodentia > Myocastoridae > Myocastor > Myocastor coypus. The sequence continues at coordinate 37,891 of PVJA010012558.1, read as the reverse complement.
GGAATAATATTTCTACCTGGAAGAACAACTGAGAACTTACTGTTCTTCTTCACTGGGTATTAGGTGGGCATCCTCCCTAAAATCAACAAAGTGAACCTCTCATTTCAAAAAGACAAATAATGATTTTGTATTTTTTTATCAATGATAAAATTCAAGCTTCCAAGCAAAATTTAGAAAATGTGTATCAGTCACTATTAGCTTAACAGTTTCCTCATACATAAATACATATCTGATGAAAATAGGGATAATGTCAGGACATATGATTTTTGAATATAATACAGCAAAATGTGTCAACATGGGAAATAGGTATTACTTACTGTACTTATTTTCCAAAAGACCAATGTATGTGTTACAAAAGACCAATGTATGTGTTACAAAAGCATGTGAATATAAATTATATTTTAAGTATAAAATAGATGAATAAATTTAAATGTGATGTCATTCACTAAATTTTAATTTTATATAGCAATTAAATTTTAAGGAAAAACCACTTCTTGAATTTCTAATATCATAAAGATGAATATTTAGTTACTTGAAAATGTTTATTAAAATATTGTTCCTATATGTGTTTTGCATGTGTCTGTTGCTAAATTTTCCTCATATTCTTCAAGAAAAACAATATGCTATGGTAGACTTGATCCTGGAGTGGATATTTTCTTGTCTTTCTTCTTTCTCTCTTTTATTTTCTTTTCTTTTTTTCTTTCTTTCTTTTCTTTTTTTTTATGTAATGGGGATTGAACTCAGGACCCTGTGCTTGCCAGGAAAGTGCTTATTCTACTCAGCTATCTCCCTGGCCCAAGAGCAAATATTTCCTATTAAAACTGATGATAAATGAGATTTCCAAAATGTAAATCTGTGTCATTCTTCACAATGCATATTCTTTAAAACTATGACAAATGTTTCCAAGAATAAATTTTTGACATTAACTAGTAGGAGAGAATAAAATGGATGGATGTGATTAAGATATAGATAAAACATCCCACTGAAAACCAATATTCGAAAGTATATTCTTTCCTTTCCTGCATGAGGTTGTGTCTGTGTCAGCCCAGCCCTTCCCTCTTTTCTACATTTCCCTTCACACCCAGCCCCATAAGCTGGACCCTATCCAGACGCCCCACAGAGCGGGCAGTGAGTCCTGTGTCCTGCTGTTCAGGTCCACGCCTCAGCCTCAAATTCCGTGATTCCTTTGGGCAGAGATATCTGTCGTTTCCCTGTAACAATTGAGGTTCGGAATCTCAGCACTCCTTTTCCTTATTGCTATGTGAACCATGCTAGCCCGCTCATCTTTGTGAGCTTTTGCTGTTACAAATTATCACTAAGGTAGTGCTTTCTACCTTGCCCCTCAGACTCGGAGACATAAAAATATTTGTTTATATTCTAGCCATCAGACTCGGAGATGTAAAAATAATTGTTTATATTCTAGCCATCATTGGATTTAAGACTACTTCTTCAGAAACACTACATATCATTAGCTATTCTCTGGTGATAAAATGCACCTTCCAACAGGCCTGGGTGTACGCATACTGGGGAGAAGAAGCTGTTTTAAAATGTGAAAAATTTCCTCATGCTTTGTGAAAGTCAAGCAGCTACTTATCCTGTATAAGTGAGCCCATACCCTTGCTTCCACCATTACAAGCTTCATATGAAGCTTTGGTTCAAACTTTGGGCGTTAGGCCATGATTACCCAGGACTTCTAAGGATTTTATGTAGCATAACTAACAACTGGAAGACCATCACGCCACATCCATTCCAGTTGTCCTCCACAGTGCCGTCTTATTGAAGTATTATTTCTAACATATCCCACGCAGTGTTCTTACCCAAGGCTTTACAAAGTCTCTCCCAGTAATCATTCCTAAAACTCACAGAAAAGTGAGTTTACTACTCAGAAAAGACTAGATCACTGATAAGAATGGTTATTTCTGTGACTTTTTCATCTGATCATTTTTTTAAATTACATTATATCAGCTCTTGTGGTCGATGGATTTAGGTTAGGTGAGGGGAACAAAGATCTTAATTATTTCTAATTTTCCACCCAGAAAATTATCTATTTCTTATCATTCTAAAATTTAAAGAAAAAGAAGCTCTTCAGAGACAAGGTCATGAGGGCAGATCAGAGTTTTGCGGCTGTTTCTTCCCCCTCCGCAGAGTTTCCTGCAGCACCACGTTGGGGCAGAGCATCCGGAAGTTCACAACCTCCGTGATGCGCTGCAGCCACTATGAGGAGAGCCCCGGGAAGAACTTGCCATTTTCTGTGGAAAACAAGTAGCGGTTGTTGGCCATGATGACCTTGTACTTCGGATCTGGTTTTGCAGCTCCTTTCTTCATCGTGAGACACCAACTGCTTAAGAAATGAGGATGTTTTAACTCATCCCCTTTCACAGACAGGCAGAATCCCTCAAGAGGGGAAGCTTTTTGGAAACAGATCAAACTCTTAAATTCACATGGCGTACTAGATATGTTTGTAAACAAACATGAAGGCCTAATGCCTCTTCTCTGAAATACAGAATGCTGTTACTGAAAAAAAAAAAAAGAAAGAAAGAAAAAGAAACTTCAAGTCTTTAGAGAAAACTAATTTCTATCTTTTGCTAGTAGGCAAAAAATAGGAACAATGTCATAGATTAGAGAAAAAAAAAAAAAAAAAAAAAACTTTGTCTTTATAACTTGCCCGTGGGGGACCTTAACTATGTTGCAGCTAAAAGATTAGATTAAGAAGAGTAGAATTCTCTGAGTAAATGTTTCCTTTCACTCTATCATCATTTTCTTCCTCACTTGACAGGCAGGCAATCTCAAGATCATAGATCAAAAAGTATTTAACTCATGAGTATGCTGCCCGGGATACGAGGCTCCATGGCTACTAGCTAACAGCACAAGTCAAAATACGGGTGATGAACCTCATTACTGCTGATGAGCTTCTCACTAAAATACTCTTAGAGGTAGTACTTGTCTCTGCCTCTGTCTGTCTCTGTCTCTCTCCATCTTTGTCTCTGTCTCTCTGTCTCTCTGTCTTTCTCTTATCTTTCTTTCTCTCCTTCATCTAATGCCTTTTCCATTTCACATAAAAAAATGCTTCAGCACACATTATGGATATTACCTCATACTACTCCAGTTTGAAGAGAACAACTTCTATTTGTTTGTGACACTTCTGCCACCCTGATGATTTCCCTGAGTTTCTAAAGATATGCCTCACTATTAAGTCAAATTTGTCATCTATGAAAAATATCAAACTTTAGCATGTCACTTCCTTCTGATGAATACATTTTGGTGCTCTTATTTACAATAATATGACAGATTAGTCACACAACAATCCTCTGAAATATGAGAAGTGCTAGAATAAATTAAATTGCTGCAAAAGATTAAAATAAATATAACACCTTGCTAATACATTTCTGGACTTAAGGAAGTCAATTTGTCCCTAAAGCCCTCAAACCAATGAAATAAGAAACATTAGCAAGTCAGCAGATCCCAGTGCCAGTTTGTGTCCTGAAGATAACTCATGCCTTTTCATTTTGAACTTCCATGGTGGTATGGTGTGCAGGAGAAAGAGACAAAACTTAGGACATTCTCAAGGTAGGGAATTTGATGAGAGATGACACAGAGCCTGAATTTACAAAAAAAGTGACAATTAGAAATAAACTTTGCTGGGCTGGGGAGATAGCTCCGTGGTCTAAGTGCCTGTCTGGTAAATACAGGTAGCCAGGGAGGTATGGTGGTGCACACCTGTATTCCAGTTCTGGGGAAGCTGAAACAGGAGGATCACTAGGAGTCTGAGATGTATAGCAAGACCCTGAACCAAATGCATAAATTTTTACAAGGATGAAATAAACCTTTCCAACTAAAGAGCATCCTAAGAAAAATTTTCTGTCAGATGCAAGGCCAAGCAGAAGTAAAGAAAATTTTCTGGGAATTTCCATCATCTGAAGCTGTCTCTTGCAGCGTGCTCGAGAACTGCCCCACTACTGTCTGGGAGATTCAAAAGATCTTCAGAGAAAGTTTGACTCACAGTGGTACCAGGTAATGGGCACAATCAAGCAGAAATCCCTGGGGGGATTCAACTTCAACTCATCTCTCAGGAGAGTGAGCAGCTCCCTGCCAAAACTCAAACATTGAAAAGGAAGTAAAGACACATAGGTGGGAGAGAACAGAAACAACAGCCAGGATAGGAAAAACAAAAATCAATTTAGATCTTTTTCCAAACAGGTCTAACTACCTTGCCCTGATTGTGCTTGGCCTCCTGGTTTTAAGTAATCCTCTTGGTGCAGCCTGCTGAATGTTGAGGCTGTGTGCATCCATACTGCTTTCTGGTGCTGAAAGTACCAGGTATGTAATGTAAAACAGTAATGTTTAATAAAGCAAAACTTGCAACCTCTAAAACATTGGTACAACCAAGGATCAAGAATGCTTGTGAACGAGCCAAGTAAAACTTCTAGAAACAACTGGTGGTACAGCTCAGCAACACAATGCCTGGCAGCCACAAGGTCCTGAGTTCAATCCCCAGGAACAACAACAACAAAAGAAATCTTCTAGAAGTGAAACAGTAGGTATTTCAGTAAGATTAAAAATCAATATTAAAGAGAAGATCAAACAACTAGCAAAATATAGCTGAAAAGAATTTGTGAACAATAAAAATGCATGACTATGGGCTGGGGAGATGGCTCTGCCATCTAAATACCTTCCTGGCAAGGGCAAGTACCCAAGTTCGGCTCCAATACCTCATGACATGCCAGCCACCAAAACCGGGTGTGGTGGCCTGAAATCCCAGCACTGGGAAGGCTGAGATAGGAAGAGCACTACAAGTCTAAGATGTGTAGTGAGACCCTACACTAAATGAATAAAAGATTTAAAAATAATTTGAAATACACAACTATCTAGAAAATAGTCCAGAAAAATGGAAATAAAGAGGTTAGGACATGTAAGATGTATGATGAAGTGTTGAGCACATTTAATTAATAATTCAGATATAATAATTAATCTGAGAAAATGCAGATACTGAACCAAGGAGGTAGCTCAACAGCATAAGCCCCTGCCTGGCAAGTGCAAGGTGCTGAGTTCAGTCTCCAATGCCAAAAAGAAAGAAAAAGAAGAAGAGAAGAGAAGAGAAGAGAAGAGAAAAGAAGAGAAGAGAAGAGAAGAGAAGAGAAGAGAAGAAAGAAAGAGAGAAAGAGAGAGAGAAAGGGAGAGAGAGGAACTAAGTTTTGCAGATACTAAGACACATAAATATTAGCATCATTCAACCTATAATTTTTTAAAATCATAACAAATATAAATAAGCACAAACTATTTTCATTTCTAGATTCACCATTCAAATTGTGAGCCAAGAGACTTGCAAGTTAGCTCAGTTGTTTAAGTGCCTGCTTGGGCAAACCCAGTCAGGCGCAGGGGACCGTGTTTCGATCCCCAGCTCCATATACCTTAGCAGATCCTACCTGAAGGCAGGCTGAAACAGCCAAAAATAAATAAATACATAAACTAAATCTTTCTCAAATTGCAAGACAAACACAACAAGCGAGTTCTTAAAGGTAATCAGAAAGAAAATACATTCTCCTGTGGGAGAGTTACTACAACTAACTTCTCAATAGTAATAGAAGTCGAAAGTTAAGGGAAACATCTTCAAAGACTTGAAAGGAACTGGCTGTCAGTGCAGCACTGCAAATCTGATGAAACTGTCTGACAAGAATGAAAACAAGGTAAACACATTTTCAGATAAACAAAAACTGAGAGTTGACTACCAAATACCTTCATCAAAGAAAACTGGAGGAGTACATTTTAGACAAGAGAGAAAAAATCTCAGAGATTGAATCCCCAAAGGAAAAGGCAAGGAGACATGAACAAGAGGATAATATGCAGAAGCTCTTAGAAAACACATGAATAAATCTGACAAATTTTGACCATATAAAACATCAGCAGTAATATACTGTTAGAACAGCTGCTAGGGCTGGGGAGATAGCTCAGTAGAACCAGTGCTTCCCTGGCAAGTGCAAGGGCCTGAGTTCAATCTCCGGTTCTGCAAAAAAAGAAAAAAAAAAAAAAAATAGCTGCTAGACTGAGGTAGATTACTGACCAAAAGGAGGAAGTGAGGGAGAGTGTTCAAAAGGAAATTTAAATTGATTTTAATGTGTGGATAGATGGAAAGGGTGACTGTGACTAATTTAATGTTTTCAATTAGCTAGGGTAACAAGTCATAGCTTAGTCTATGAAACCAGTTGAAGAAAAATGGAATTAGAATAGGAAAAAGACTACAAAAGAAGTTAATAAGAAAAGGGTCGGGGCCCAGTGCCTATCTGATAGACATGAGGTTGTGAGTGTGACTCCCAGCAAAGAAAGAAGAAAGAAAGAAAGAAAGAAAGAAAGAAAGAAAGAAAGAAAGAAAGAAAGAAAGAAAGAAGTGAGAAAAACCAGAAGCATGATGGTAGAAATATAACTTAAGACATTAAAAAGTCACTATAAATGTTAAAGAGAAATGACTTACAAACTATATTAAGAAAACATTCAACTATGTTTTCCACAAGGAAAACAAAACAAACAAAAAATGGAAGAGCACCTCATAGCAATTGTAAATGATGAAAAGGTATGCCACCAAGAAAATTCTAATCAAAGGAGAAGTAACATAAGACTAAGCATTTCAAGCCTGGGGTAAATGGCAAGTCTGTCTATAAATATTAACATATTAATATATTAAATATTACTATATAAGAAAAAGGTTCAATTCAACAAAAATATAACTATAAGTCTGTGTGTATATGTTTAGTAAAACAGCTGCAAACTGTGCATAACAACACAAAGTAAGAGAGCACTCTCATGGTGGAATATTTCTTACTAAATTTAAAGAAAATCCGTGTCCCTACTGGCACCTGCCATGGAAAGGAGGCAAAGTGATCTCTTTCCATATTTCCAGCCCATAGTTGGGTGGCTCCGAGGTAAGAGGCTTAGCAAAGAAGCACAGCAGAGGAAAGCTTCTCGAGTCACAGCAGCCAGCAAAGAGAGGAAGCCAGAGGGAGCTGCAGCCCACCGGGCCTCATCCTCACTAACCCAGGCTCTACTTTCTAACATCAGATTGCTATAGCAACCCTACGATTAATTCACCTTTCAAAAGCCCTGTTTCTATAAACATTTGAGGCTATGGCAGGACATCTAGATATAAAATATAACATTCTGCCCCAGACCCCCAAATGGCTCATGCATGTCTCTTTATGCAAAATATACTTAGTTCAGTTCTAATAGTTGTCAGACTCCCAGCAGTTGCAGCATCATCAAAAGCTCTAGGGGCAAAGTTTCCTCTGAGACGTGAAGTAAACCTCTGTAAAAAGCTTTACCTCTGTAAAAAGTGAAGTGAAGATAAATACCATTGACACACAATGGCGGGGAGAAACATTTCCATTTGATAGTGGAGGTCTGAGAGGAGAGAAGGCAACAGAACCGAAGTAAGACGGGAACCCAACAGGAGAGGCAATAAATTTTGTAGATTCTTATCCAATCTCCAAGACACTTTTTGGTTCACTCTAATAGTTCCATATACTGCCCTCCCATGGGTATGCTATTCTATCTCTGAGGCCTTCTTCTAAAATTGGTAGGAGTGCTGGCCAAATAGCTCAACAGACTAAAGCAGGCCCAGAGGCCAGATCTCGATCCCAGGGCCTGCGGTGCTGGCCCTGCCTCCAAGATGTGCTGAGACAGTGATGGAGACTGGGTGTGGTAGCACAAGCCTGCAATCCTTGCTCTGGAGAGGCTGTAAACAGGAGGATCACTAAGAGTCTGATCTAGTAGTGAGACAATGAACACCCCATAGATCCTTCCCCAAAACTACTACTACTACTACTACTACAAATAATAATAATAATAACAATAACAATAACAATAATAATATTGGTAGGGAAACCTCTGTGATGCAAAAACTTTTGCATTTTACATGCCAGTAAACCCAGTACCTCATCAGTGACTCAAAAGTCTACTGCCATCTCCAGTGGAAGCCAGATTCCGTTGAATCATGGCTGCACAGGACTCTAAGAAGATATATGGATGAGCACTATGAAAGCTCTTGGCAAGCCGATTTACTAACTGGTGCTTTGCAAGCAAGGCATTCCAGGGCACTGTTCTCAATGAGTCTTGCTTTTTTGAAGACCTGAAAGTGGAATCTCAGAGTTTCCCAGAATTCCTTCATAGAACACTTCCTTTGGTCTCAAAGCAAAATACTTGGCTTCTTCTCAATATGAATTATTTCAACAATGAAGTTCTTCTCTGCCAAAACTTTACAGATCCTGACTTAGAGGAGCTACTGTTCAAGTCAAATGCAAAACTTCTACAACACACTTAGATATGCCATTTGTTCTTGATTTTTATGTAGAGCTGACTAAAAGCCCCCAACAGTATCCATGGCTGAACCTATACAGTAAACTGCCTTGAAATTTCGGTCACCAGATTCATTAATCTGATGCCTTTAATCTCAGTCTTCTCTAAAGTCTCAGAACATTAGAAAAATGTCCAAAGTTTTTCTGCCAGATTATAATACACATGGTCTCAAGTCCAACTGCTAATGGGGTCTTTCTTTCCCACTGAAACCTCCTGAGGCTTCTCTTTGACATCTACATTTCTGTCAGCATTCTCGTCTTCTGAGCACCTGCTAGAATCTCTGTACAAGCTCGGCTTACATCATTCTAGGGCTGCTTCTCTAGACAGCCTCTCGAAACCTTTTCAAACTCATCCTTCGAACCAGCTCCAAAGGCATTGACCACATGGTCAGATGCAATCACAGAAATAACCCCACCAAAGTCTATTTCAGTCACCTTCCTCATTCATGGGACACAGTAATCAACATCAGTAACTTAAAAGAGAAGAACTTTAATTTGACTCATGCTTCAGTTCATGGTCATGTGACCCCAGGGGAGGGCATCATGGCAGAGGACAAGCAGCTCATGTCATGGCAGTGGGAAAGCAGAGCAAGGCCAAAGGAGGAGCTAAGAATGGAGCTGTCACCTTTCACTGACTTGTCTCTTCTAACTAGGCCTCACCTCCTACCAGCAAGTCAACTCTAATGCACCTACAATCCAATCACCTTCCAAAAGTCCTGCCTATGATAGCATGAGAATTTAGGTGACCATCTCTATGTAAACCATAATAAGACTACAAAAAAGATGGCTTGAAAATACTTCAGCAGTTAGCCAGACCCCATCCTTCACAGGCTCATGTATATAAAAATATAAACAAATTTAAAATATTTTTGAGCCGGGTGTGGTGGTGCACCCCTGTAATCCCAGCACTTGGGAGGCTGAGGCAGGAGGATTGGTGTGAGTTCAAGACCAGCCTGGGCTACAAAGTGAGCTCAAGGCCATCCTGAACTTGATAGTGTAGTGATACCTGTCTCAAAAAGACCATATATATATATATATATATATATATGGTTGTTGTTATTGTTGTGTGTTTGTTTTGTTTTGAAAAGTAAACCCAGGTACCCTACCTCACCAAAGACTACCTAGGAAAAATGTTTTCAGGAGTTCAGCTACCTAGGCACTCAGAAGCCACTGCAACTGCAGTCCAAGGGAGCCCAGTGACTGCGCAAGCTGGCATCAGACCTTGGCATCACGTATGTGGTACTGACTTCATAGTAAAGCATGAACAAGTAAACCTCTTCTTTAAGTTCCCAGTGTCAGACACTTTTCCCAGTGATAGTAAATTTATTAATGCATTCTTAAATGTCTACACTACTTAAATTACCTCTTTCCATTGTACCAACTGTTTTCTCTTAGCTAATAGTTGTAATAGCTCCAATTTACTGGGAGCTTACTCTGTGTCAAATGGAAAGGAACTTTCAGAATTGAAGTTAGAGCATACAGGAGCGAAGTTGAAGAAGATTTGGGTTTGCTTACAAAGTTGTGGTACATTGTCATAGGAAAATAAAAATGAAAAGTAAGAATAAGTAAACACATTCTTACTTTCCCATTAATTCTCACCTACTGACAAACAACACTCTAAACTATTTTTCTCACCAAATATAAATCATCTTGAAGTGCCTTAATGTATATATTTTATGTATTTCTACTTTGAGTCATTTATAAATATTATCAAAAGATAGTAAGACAGCATTATAAGATGGAAATACACAAATGATTTCATGGTCCACAAAAGGCAGCCTGAGCCCTAGATGGCTACGTGCCTTTAGTGAGCCCTGCCACCAACCCCTACTGTTAAGGGAGCCTCACTGAGCTGAAACCTGTCCCTTCCCCTGATATTGTGGGAGGCTTGTGTAGCTTCAGCCCTCCCAGGAGCCTTGCCGATCTTCAGCTCAACACATCCCCCCACACACACACACACGTCATCACATCATTTCAGAAGCCATGCTGAATCCTGGGTAGTGGGAACTGTGTGAGTCTACCCCCGTCCCACACCAGCATGTGAACCTCGCTGATCCATCCCCAGCCCTTCTACCATCACTGTTGAGCCCAAGTGAATCTTACAAGCTTCAAAAATGTCCAAACAAGAGAGCAAAAGGCAAACTCAGACCTCCAACCCACCAAGAACAAGCCCAGGAGACAAAGACAGAGAATTTTCAAGTCAGACACCTGACATCTATTTAATGAAACAGAGAAACAACTCCATGAGGCTATGGAAGAAATCAGATCAGAAATAATCTCTCATGTATAAAAAAAGTGACAACAGTCATGAAAGAATTGCTGAAAACATCTAAAGAAGACATAGATTTTTTTTTTAAAAGGATAATAAAAAATTATGGAAATAGTGAATGAACAATACAGGAAGAACTAGAATGCATGAAAAAGATTCCAACAGATATCCAGGATATTATGAATTCCAATGAAAGCTGGCAAAACTGCTTGAACCAAACTGAACACAGATTTTCAACTCTTCACAACAATAATGCAAATAGTGATTATAAAAGGAAAGATCTCTCAAAACTAACAAGGAACCAAGAAATAGCAATTCAAGAGCTGCAAAATGACACACACACACACACAAAAAAAAAAATAGAAGACTGTAGTAGTTGACTGTGTCAACCTGAGAAGCTTAGAAGCTTAACTAAACCAACTTAGCAATTTCGTATCCCAGGATGCAGAGAAGCCACCCCAGGGTGGCGTATCACTTAAAGGATATAAAAGGGAAATGAGGAAAAGCACTGCTTTCCATTTTTTCAGAGGAGGTCTAGTCTTTGTCTTCAGCTGTCCTGGCTTCCAGTGCACTCTTTGGTCTCTGCCTCAGATCCTTCAGCCTTCGCATGTAGACCCTTCAGCCTTCCGTTGAAGACCCATCAGCTTCTAGGCACAAATGTGAGTAGACACTGCAGTGAGCTTCAGACCTTGGACTGGATCCTTCAGTCTCCAGTGTTCAGACGCCTTCTACACACTTCCTCATCTGACTCTGGCTGACCGTTGGAAGTCAGTCTTACAATTTCTTATACATGCGTACATCTTGTGTTATGTCTGTTCCTCTGGTAAAAGTCTTACTGATACAGATTGTTAGATGCCAATGGAACAGCAAGGGCCAACACAAAGGACAGAAAAAGACTATTTGCGTAAGTAGTGGCAAAAAATTTCCAGGCATGGGAAAAGAATCTGAGATACAGATAAGTGAGGTACATGGAACTCAAATTAGTCATAAGCAAAGTAAATCTGAAATCAAATAGTCTTTATAAGAAAAGAAAACCTTCAGTCTAAATATATATATATGTATATATATATATATATATATATATATATATATATATATTTGACTACCATGCAATAAGTGATATGAGTTTAGCACATGTCAGCTCATTAAATACTCTTTTTAAAAAAAAAAATGTATTTCAGGATAGAGTCTTCAGGATCTCACAAAAACAGATCAGACTAATAGTAATCCTCCTGTTTTCAGCCTCCAAGCCATGGGATTACAGGCACACACTACCAAGGTCTCACTGTCTCAGCGTTTCTCGGGGGTAGAGCAGGTACAGCCAGGAAACAAACCTGATGACTGCATCCGCCTACACAGGTGCATTAGTCCACTGAGCTAGCTGGTCGGCCCTCATTAAACACCCTCAGTAACCAGATAAGTTCAATAAAATTATTCTTGTTTTATAGATAGGAGAAGCAAAATAATTAATTTTATAAGGCTTTCTTGTTAAATAATTGATCATGTTTCAAAGTATTGCTACTCTTAATGTATACACTGAAAATCTGCACCAGCATCTCTTCTGCATTCGCGTCAGACAATTTTCTCACTTAATATTTTATTGCATGTATACAACAGCAATGATCATCCTAGGATACCAACCAGAACTTGGAGTCAGAGAAACAAGGCAACTATGATGATGTACTTGGTAGAGGCAGAAAATAGGGTTCCCCTTCCTGATTTCCAGAACTGCTCTCTTTCTTCCCAAACTATGTGATTCACATGCTGAAATTTGTATATTTGAAATTTGTCACCACAATAGTCTGAATGTAGAAAACTATTAGGATTTACTCAAATACAAGTGTAACACTAAAATAAAACAAGAACATTATTAGACAGTATCCATAAAAATCCATGTACCTGCATCAGTGAAGCCTTTGCTATAAATGCCCTCACATACTCTGAGTCTCTAGGTGTCATTAATTAGCATCATTAATATTACTAAAGCATAACAAGGTCTGGTGTGATATTAATCTATGTGAGAAACCCAGATGTCTTTTGAGTTCCCACTCTTATTTCTCACACTGGGAATTCCCAACGTATCACTTTGGTGCATATGTGTATGCTTAGCTCTACCGTCCCATTTCTGCTCATCAGGTCCCATCACTCATGAACAAACTTCTGTCTGCAGGGCAATACCAGACAGAGTGCTCCTCCCCTCCACATTGAGCTTAGCTGCCAAACTCAAAAGATGTTTTGTCTCTCAATATTACTGAACTTGGAGAAAAATTGCGTTCATTCTTACATACAGTTCCCAAGTACACAGTCAGAACCGCATTTCCATGTAGGATGCTTTGCTTTCTTATGAGGGTCTTTTCTTTCCATGTATGGTGATTTTATCTAGCATTACATTGGGTGGTGGTGGCAAAGTCAGCATATATGACACAGAAATTTTGCAGAGGTTCTCAAAAGAAAAAAAAATCTTAAAAAAAAAATCTTGTGTGGTAAGGAGTCTCTCACTTACTCTTTCTTCATTCCTGTCTCCCTGACTTTAGGTGTGCACTGGAAGGTGATGAGCTTGAACAAAAGCGGCAGTGCATGGAGGGGAGTGTTAATACCAGCCAGCAGACTGCCATAGACTAGCTATTCATTCAGGTTGAATTTCAGAATTTGATATCTGGGTCCTAGGGAAAAAGGATGCAAAAATATTTTTTTTTAAATGTGAAAGGAAGGCTACTGAGGATCTAGCTCAGTGGCCTAAGAGCCTGCCTGTCAAGTGCAAGCTCCTGAGTTTGAGCCCCAGTACCAAAAAAAAAAAAAAAGAAAAAGAAAAAGTAAAAGGAGAAAGAATAAAAAGTTTAAGCAATCTAACAGGTAATAATCTCTTTAACACTTGTAATTAATTCACCAACATAATCAATTTTATAGCTTTGAATTTTCGGCCTCAAATCCAGACATTTTTCTCTGAAAAGTAAGCCTGTGTAGATTTCGCATACCAAAGATGAAGGAGGAGCAATAAACATGAAATAGTAATGTAAAACTGCTCATTAGCAGTGTTTGTTCCCCGTTCAGTGGCCTTGCTTACCAGCAATCAACATGGACTGAAGTATGTCTCCCGTCTCACCGATCCACTCATCCATCAGCCTGAGAGTGTGTGTATTCAGCTTCCTTTCCTGCTCTCAATTCATACCAACTGTGTTCTTTCTTTTAGGTAGGATGTCAGTCTGCTTAGAAGAAAGGAAAATATTTCGCCTGCCTGAAGAAATATCCTTACTTAATGTAAGCATCTGAGCAAAACTTGAGGCAGTAAGCCCTTTCTCATAAAACCTCGGTCACTGCGGTTTGATTGAAGCAGTGAGAACTTTTGCTTATTTCTAGATGTGCTGCAGTTAATGGTCAGGACTGCAAGCTCATTGTGAATGTGAGGAGCTAGTGGCTTGCATATTTGGGGAACAACTTCAAGAAATAATGCCTCAGTTTGTACACAGCAGCCTAAGGGGGAAATAGTGACTGAGGTGGAGATGGTGTCATCCACAGAGAGAAGCCACCTGTTCTCTTTTTGCTCTGGGTTAGGCTCCACTTATACATAACGCTACAGTGAAGTCTGACCATGAAGCAACAGCCTGCAAACCCAACACCATATGTTGTGCACCATGTCACAGAGAAGAGACTGTTAATTGTGTGAAGAGAAAAGGCCTCCTGAGGAGAGAGAAGGTGACTTTTTGAAGGATGGGAAGGACAATTGAGGTCTCTGAAGCAGAGCCAACAGAAAGGACAGAGTATGAGGCAAATCATCTTGGCTTCTCTTAATTCCAGCGAAACTTCTAAATTTGGGCAATGGTGATCCCCAGCTATGAGTAAACACACGTGATCCTTGGGAAGAAATGGCAGAGTGACTTAGAGGACCCTTAAAAGGGACAGAATCTTCAAGGACAAAGAGCATGCTCAACCCTAAAAAGTGCTCTACAACCTTCAAGCCAGGCTACTGAGTAGATGACAGAGCTTGGATTTAATACTTCAGTGTTAGCGCTCAGCTGCCAGAAAGCCTTGGTTTGCATCTCCGGTTGCCCACCCAATGCATTCTGGAAAAATTCCTTACTTTCTCTCTCTCTCTCTCTCTCTCTCTCTCTCTCTCTCTCTCTCTCTCTCTCTCTCTCTCTCTTGGTTGCCTCTCAAAAGAGTGCTTGGCACCAATACATATCGGCTATTGATTAACTTGCTAAAATCAACCACCAACAAATACATTTTGTTGTACTGTTTCCTATAGAATCATCTTAATTGATAAAGGGGAACTATGTTGCAAGAGTTCCTGTCTTGGTCTTTGTACACTAGAAAAATAATATAAAGAAGTCAAACAATTATGGGACTCAGAGCTCTCTGAGGAAATTTATTTATGCCTTTGGGGGAGTGTCTGAGGCACAAGGGAGTGCAGGATTAATCATTTGCAATAAATACATCTTCTTTGCCTAAAGATAAGGAGGAATTGATCGAAGAGATATTATAATCAAAATTTTATATAGAAGTATATTTTCTCAGAGAGAAGATACTTTGATCAATTCTGCAAAGATTAGCCATTTCTAGCTTATTCATCTATAAGTACTTTTATAGAAAATATTTCATCATACACCTACCTTTGAATCTTACTCATAACTTAAAATACAGCTTGGTATTCAACTCTGCTGTGACCCCGACAGATGCCTGTTGGAATTCTTGCTGAGCTGGAGATGACAGTGCACAGTCCAGGATGCAGTAAGTCCGTGCGCCTGGAGGCTGCCTGCACTCACTCCCCCACCCCATGGGTGTATCCACCTCCCTCAGGCCAGTGGCAGACATTTCTCGGACCTTTAATCCATCACATCAGCATTTTGTCCCATGCTCCTTTTTGCAAATAAGCAGAGAGAACCTCTTCCTGCCTTTGCCTTAAATGCAGATCAAGTAGTATAAGTAAGTACTCTGACAAATTGAATTGTAATGTAGTTAATTGAATACTAAAGGCCGGGCGTGGCAGTGCACACCTGTAATCCCAGCACCTGGGAGGCCGAGGCAGGAGGATTGGCGCAAGTTCAAGATCAGCCTGGGCTACAAAAGTGAGCTCAAGGCCAACCTGAAAGGTATAATGACAGATAGTCTCAAAAAGACCAAAAAAAAAAAAAAAAAAAAGAAGAAGAAAAATGAATACTAAAGGTCTTCCCAGATATTAAAATATCATAGCATATTTCATTTGCATTTAGCTACATTTTCTTTACATTTATTCCACTTTATCCTAGTTATATTTAAAAAACTGTTAGAAAATTTAAGCACAGAAGTATACTGTGTAAGTCAGCATTCTAATTTCATTTCCCATAAGCACGCATCTGAATCCCATGCCACTCTTCAGATAGTGGTTAGGTGGTGAATTCTCCCAGCTTATTTTCCTTACAGTATATAAGATGCATATCAGTACACTGATGTATACATAATTTCAACTTTAATAGTTTTGCCTAAACTTTTCAATGTATCAGAAATCTTTTCATGCTAGTAGATATAGATAGATATAGATGTAGATATAGATGTAAGTCATAGATATAGATACAGATATAGATATACACAAAATCTACCCATATATTATTAGGTATATAGATGATCTATGTAATTTGTTCTACACTACAAATATATTTGAGCTCAAAAAGTCTAGTACTGATGAGTGTATAGTCTGATTCCAGGTTTTCTTTGCTAGCAATTCCTTGTATTGACATTAGGTAAATGGAGGTTATTTCTCTAAAATAGACATCTAGAAGTGGAATCACTGAGTAAAAAGTCCACACAAGGAATGTAAATGTATGCATTTCAAAGATACGTAGAAAAGAGGGCAATCAAGACATGAGTGGTGTGGGGAGGGAAAGAAGCGGGCCTGGAAAGGGAACGATGTTAGCTACACGGGCCAGTTCCCCTCAAGGAATGTGGGTATATGCTACTGATATGTGCTAACAAAAAGCTAATACATTAAAGAAAATCGCCAGGTAAAATCATCTGCACAGCCCATTCTGTCAGATTCTAAAAATCGCTCCTCCACAGGGCAGAACCAACTTATTCATCACTGAACAGAGCGATAACATTTATCACGCAACAGCATTGCCTCTTTTGGGTATCATCAAAACCTACTATTTTCCTACTCTGATGAAGGAAAAAATATCATTTTCTCTTTTTTTTTTTTTTTTTTTTTTTTGTATCCTAGGAAAGGATCTACAGGGTGTTCACAGTCTCATTACTAGATAGGACTCATAGCGATCCACCGGTTTACAGCCTTCCAAGAGCTGGGATTACAGGCAAGCGCCATCACTTCATTTCAATTGAAATCTCAGGGCGCCCCAGGGGCGGGGCCGGATGGGCGGGCCCAGGAATCAAACATTGGCCCCTGAGCCTGCTTGCAGTCTCTCTAATCCGCTGAGCTATTTGGTCGGCCCTCATTTTATTTTCATTTACATTTTTCAGCTTGCTAATGAGGTTGAACACTTTATATCTTTGAGCCATTTGTAGTTATACACTGAATTGCCTAATGCTTTGCTTCATAATTCAAACTCTAACGACTAAACTTGTTTGTTACAGTCTGCTTCTTGGGTCTTAATTAACTTTGTCATTGATAGATTTTTTAAACTTTTTAATAAATAAATAAATAAATATGACAGTTCCCTGCTTTGTGACCTCTGAATTTAGGACTCCTATTAGGAAATTTTTTTTCATTAGGAAAATTTTTAAAACCCTAAATTGTAAGTGAATATTCTCTTTATTTTTCTCAACAGAATTTAATATTTCTTTCATTTATAAATATGAATTATATACATTTCAAAATCTTCCTGTGAGAATATGAACAGACAAAACTATTTAATTGCACTTCCAAGTTATCAGCAAATCATCCCAAGACTGATCAGTAACAGCTCATTCCTTTCCAGCTCATTGGCCCCAGGAATGCCACAAGACAGTGATTGCTTTTAGCACCTGACAGGCTTCTCCAGGAAGCTAGCGCTGGCTTGGTGCACTGTCTCCAGGTGCTACTAGGCCACCTGTTCACAAACACTTACTGATATAAATTTAGCCACAGTGGCTACCCACAAAGGTCATTTTATTTTTTACTGTAACTAAGCAAATGTCACTTTCTGAATTGTTCACCTTTTTGGCTAGTACTATATTTTCCTCTTCAATTAAACTTCCAACTAAATATGTCAAGTTCCATAAATACTAGCTTAAGGATTTTGTATGGGATTTCATTAGATTTATAGATGAATTTGTGAAGAAATGACATCTTGACAGTGCTAAATGCTCTACTCTAGCAACATTCTATGCCTCTGCATTTATTTAGCTTGGACCATTTAGACGTCATAGTGCTGTTTTTTTCATAATGGTCTGTTAGATTTCTTGTTAGATTTAATTTTGTTTCTTGTTCTGTAGGACTATTCTGTTTGAGATACAAGTCTATCTGCATGGTCTAAACAATAATTTCCCTAGTATTTTGTATTGAATTTTGTCTACATGCATCTGATTAGGTTTAATAGATTTTTTCCCAATAATATATTGGGCTTCCTAGGGAGATGGTCATATTGTGGATAAAGGATAATTTTATCTTTGCCTAACCAAATATAAGGATTTTTTATTTCAGTCTTTATAAAAATTTGATTAGTAATATGGAGAGAAGATACTATCGTTCTCTCTGGCCAGTTTATGAATAGTCACAAAAATAATATACATTTAGAAGTTTTAAATTTCCTGTCACAGTTTATTGAGACAATATTTTCATTTGTATAGCTCAAAAATAATCATAAAATATAATACTGCACATAAATAGCAATACATCAAATTATTTCAGTCTCTATACATTATAAGTCTCTCACAGAAGCCACCAAAGATAAAATATGGTATATTTAATATTTGAGTTATCAACTGTAGTTACTATGATAGTGCTGCTCTGACATAAATTTCCGTTATATAGTATTTTATAGCATTGCATTAAAAATACATATATATTTAACCAATATAAACATTGCAATTATAATAGCAAACTGCTATAAAACCACATTCAAATTAAGGCTGCCCATGTTTAGAGATTTACAGGAATGAATTAATATATTTTTATGTTTTTACTACAATGTAAGTAAAACTTATCTATACTACAATATCCTACTGTAATCCCCTTATGTGCACTGCAGATCAATAGTCCTTTGTGTAAATATTCAATAATTTATGTTTTTATTAACTTTATTTTGAGGGCATAGTGAGAATAAAACTCAGGACCTAGCTCTTTCCAAGCAGGTATTATGCTGCTGTGCTTTAGCCCTGGCCCATGTATTTTCTTTAAAGCCACCTTGTGCCCTCTCTAGACTTTCACGACAATAACAATATAAATGTTATAAAAATAATTGTATCTGCTTTGTGGTTCTTATGGGCAAGTCACTCAGGCAGCTGTTGAGATTGCTGAGGTCTCTCCAGCTCTCTCTCAAGCTTATTCTTTGTCACAGATGACTAATATTTTATTGTTTAAAAACACGCATCTTTTGTTATTCATTCCTCGGCTGATGAGCATTTGGGTTATTTCCAAGAGTTAGCTGTCGCAAATTGTGCCACTATAAACATAGGTGCACATATGTAGCTGTGGTATGTTGTATTTTACGACCCTGGGAAGATGCCCCCAAGAGAATAGCTGGGTTTAATGGAATTTCTAATCCTAGATTTTTCAGTAATCTCCATATTGATTTCCAGTGGTTACGCTGGTCTGCATTCCCACCAAAGGTGGAGTAGGGTTACTTTTTCTCCATGGCTCTGCCATCATTTGTAATTGGTTGATTTGTTATGATAGCTATTCTTTCTGGAGTAAAATCTCAGTATTGTTTAAATTTATATTTCTCTAATAATCTATTATGATGGACATTTTTGATGTATTTATTTGCCTTTTTATTTCTTATTCTGAGAAATGTGTATTCATCTCAGATTCTTATTTTTTGTTTGAGTCTTTTAATTTGGGGGCCCTGAACGTGTTTAACTGATTGCATTTAATGCTTCATATATTCTAGACAGGCGTACTTAGTCTGGCAGCAATTGGCAAAGCTTTTCCTACTCTATAGGTTGTCTTCTCACTTCATTGGTGATTGCTTTGATGTGCAGAAGCTTTTTAATTTTCTTTTTTGTTTAGGAAATCAAACTCAGGATCTCACACTTACCAGGCAGGTGTTGTGCTGCTGAGATAAATCCCCAGCTGCAAAAGCTTTTTAATATGTTGAGGTCGCAGTTGTTGATTCCTTGAAGTATTATTTGTACAGTCTTGGTTTTGTTGAAGAACTCTACCAACACCTGTGTCTTCATGATTTCTACCTACTTATCTTCCAGTAGACCCAGTATTTCTGATTTAGTATTCAGATCTTTGATCCGTTTTGACTTTAGTTTAGTGCATGGCAATAGATATGGGTCTAGTTTTAGTAGTTGGCATATAGAGAGCCAGTTTTTCCAGCACCATTGATTAAAGAGATTATCCTTCTTCCAGTGAACATGTTTGGCCACTTTGCCAAAGGGCAGGTGGCCAAATGTGTTTGTGTTGTGTCTGCATCTTACAATCTGTTTCACTGATCCACATATCTGTTCTTCCCAGTACTATGCTGAAGTATTATAGTGGTTTTCCAATATAATTTGATGTCAGGAATTGTAATGCCTCCTGCCTTTCCTTTATAAGCTTTAATGAGCAGAAGAATATGCCTAAATTTCTGATTAAAGTAGACATGACATCTACCTAACATAGTACAATTATCAATAGCAACAGCATTGAGACCAGCTTGAAGACTGACAGACTGAGGTAACTGTTAATTTTGTACCTTCGATGACAAAAGCAAAATCGACAACTACTGAACAGAAGTGATCATAAATGGAGCTTGTATGCAAAGCTTTTCCCCTTGATAGAGAGGATTTACCCAATGGTGGTGATATGAAGTCAAAAGAGGTAAATTAAGGAAAGGGATAGAAAAGATAAATAACTAGAACAAAAATACACAGAAAGAAAACAAACAAACAAGAAAACAAATGGAAAAGAAAACAAATCAGCAAAACAATAAAAAGAAAATAAAGTAAGAAAACAAAATTCCTCTGGTGTTCTCTGAGAGTTCGAAACTACTAGACAACACTGCCAAGTGAGCAGTAGAGTTTGTGCTGCGTTTGAGGCTGGTCTTGACACCCACATGTGAGTGTCCCGGGGCCAGAGTCTCAAGCCAGTACTTCCCATATGACCCTTAGCAGCCTCCCACTCCACACCCTGTTTCTCTCGGTGGCATCTCTCTCCCAGTTGCTTTGCTGTGTTCAGACAGAGAGGGAGCTGTGCCCAGTCAGTCCCATGCACCATTGGCTCCTCCTGGATACTTGCTCGGCCTTCTCTGCTCCTCTCCCACTTGCAGAGTAAGTCTGGATGGTCTGACGTGGTCTGGTCCTGTTGTGGTCCAGGCTTCTCAGTCCCTATTCCTACTCTTCTCCCAAGGTGGGGCACCAACTTCCCATTGTTCGCTATACAAATTTCTTCTCCAACTCCCAGCACTGTGGAGTACAGCTTGGGGCAGTGTGAGCACAGTCCTGAGGCGCAAGATTGTTTAATTCCTAAGCAATTAATTTCTAACAACAGGTCACCAGGGAGTTGTTGTAGTTGTTTGTTGCAGTCAGAGTTTGCAAGGGAAGCAATACAGGACACAAAAGGGCACAGAATTTGTGGTATTATTTTGTAGTAATCACCCAAAGTGTCACATACAAAGAGAGTGCAGAAAATCTGTCCATACACTAAAGAGCAAAAGAATCCAGCTCAGAGAATCTGGATTCCATGACAATGTCTGGCGTGAGTTCAGTTGAAAACCCAGATCTCATCACAATGCTCCTTATAAGAGTCCAACTAGAGGCCAACTGCCCACAAGAATGTCTCGCGCAGGCCTGACTTACAGATTTGTACTGGGCAGACCCCAAGCTCAGAGGTGGAAACTAGGAAGTCTGTGCCAGTGGAATGAAGAATCTACATCAGCAGACTCAGAGGTCTGCCCTGGAGCCAATGCTCAAGTAAGGACCAGAGCCAAAAGGTACCCAAAAGCAACCACAGCCACCTCAGTGACAACAGGGTCCTAAGCTCCTCTGGTGGCAATGAGAACAGCTGAGTCCCTATCAAGAAAGCCAGCTTGACAAGCTCTTCTGGAGAACCAAGAGACCCCAGAGCTCCCAATAGCTTCAAACAGCTCCTCACAGCACCTCTTCCTCTCCAGTTCTTTTTATTTTATTGAGCAATCCTCTGACGGGTATCCCACACCCAGCACCACGCTGGTCTGGTTCACCGGGACGTTACAATTTGATCTCCAGTCGTCAGTCCACCACTGTGCTCCATTCATTCTGCTCCCCTATAGTCTTTCTCTTTGTTCCTGGCAGTTGCGGTTACTGTTTTTGTTCACAGAAGGATAGGAAAGAAGAGAAAAAAGAAAAGGAAAAGAAAGAAAAAGTAAAGAAAACGGGTTGGGGAGATAGCTCAGCAGTCTGGGCACCTCCCTGGCAAGCACAGGGACTCGGGTTGTATCCTCATTCATGTTGTTCCAGAACCCAGGTGTGCTGGCCCCAAAACCAGGTGTGGCGGTATACACCTGTATGCCCAGTACTGGGGAGGCTGAGACAGTCAGAGCTGCATAGCAAGACCCTGCACCTGACAAACAGATAAATAAATTTTAAAATTAACAAAAAGAAAGAAAGGGCAACTGAAAAATCACCAGGGAAGGAGCAGCTTGTGTTGACAGAATTGACTGTTGGACTGTAGTGTCTTCCATTTGCAGGAAGGCAAGGAAGGCAGGAACCTTATATCCCAAGTCTGTCCTGTATGGCTCGATTTAGTCACACTATTTTAGTATAACTTACTTCTCCTGCTTCTCCTCCTCCTCCTCCTCCGTCTCCTCCTCCTTCTTCTCCTTCTCCTCCTTCTGCTTCCCCTCTCTTCTTCGTCTTAGATTCCAAGCATGGTCAGTGCTCATCCCTATCTGGTGATCTGCCGGAAGCTGAGCGGGCTGGCTGGCCGCTTTAAGGCTTCATCTGTGCTGCGCTTGATGTATCAGCTTCTTCGTTCAGACTGACTTCCACTTCAGGGTGCCTATCGCTCCCCTTGCTTCCAATTATTTGTGCTTTAGTGGAATGTGTCTCCTCCTCTCTTCAGCCATGTTGTCTCTTTCCACTACTTTTTATTACTTTTAGTTTGACAGAATGCTTTTAAAAACTAGCCATTTCAACCATCTCATATATATATGATTCCATAGTAATAACCTTATTCCCACACTTATAGCCATATGTACAATGTATTTATAAAACTTTCATGACCCAAACAAACTCTATAGCCACTCAAATTCTCTCTTCTCCTTTGTCCCTACGCCTGGGAACCACTAAACTGCTCTCTGTCTCTACAACTTTGTCTATGCACATGTGTAACTGCCTTCTATCTGGTGCCTTTCAGTCCCACTCATGTTATAGCAGGCATTAGCACTTTATTACTTGCATGGGTAAATAATGTTCCATTGCATAGGTGTGCTACATGTGATTTATATCTTCACCTGTTGATGGACAGTTTTCACCTTTGTTCTCCTGGGAGTCATGCTGCTGTGCATAATGTATGCAAATATTGGTCTTAAGCTCATTTTCAATCCTACCTAACACGACTCACATGATGAGGCCATGATTAACTTTTGGAAGGATCACTCAACTATTTTCCATAAAGGCTGCACCATTTATATTACACCAACAGATTATGATATTTTCAATTTCTTCATACCCTTAGCAACAGTTTTAATTTTTATTCCTTAAAAAACTCATGGCCACACAAGTAGCAGTAATTTCACTGACTGAAATCACGAGTTGTATCTCATGGTAGTTCTGATTTTCATTACCCTAATGACTAATAATGTTGAACATCTTTTAATGTGATTACCAACTATTAATAAATTTCTTTCAAGAAATGTTCATTGATCTGCTTGCTTTTTGATTAGGTCGTCCAATTTTTTTGTATTGAGCTGCAGAATATTTTCACATATTCTAAGTATTAATTCCTTTAGTTGATTTAATTAATTCCATTTCAGGTGAGTGATTTCCAAAATTTTCTCCCATTCTAATACATAGTTTTCAATATCCTATGATATACAGTAGTATTTGATTTGGATGAAGCCCAATTTCTATTTTTCTTACTATATCTTAAACGAAATTAAAACATACACATAGAAACTTTATACCTTTCAGCAGATTGAAGCACCTGCAAGCAGGCACAAGGATCCGGGGGCCAATCCCTGGGCCTGCTGTGCAGGCCCTGCCCTCCTGGAATACACTGAGCTGGCAACTGATACTGGGTGTGGTGGTGCATGCCCATAATCCCAACTCTTGGTTGTAAACAGGTGGATCACTGCGAGTCTGATCTAGTACACCTTGTAGACCCTTCCCTAAAATCTAAATGAATAAATAATACTTTATACCTTTGACTAAATGAAAAAAATTCCATTTTACGTGAGAATTTTTGATAGTCTATCTTCATTTGTTCATTTTTATAGTTCATTCTCAATTCATTTAGGTATATCATATAGTTTTATATTTCAATATTGATCTTATTCAGTCTTAAATCTTTGAGGGTTAAATACATTGTCAATCTTTTTCCTAATCCTTACTCATAATAGTCTATTTCCTTGCTTATCAGGTAATCTTTGATAATGAATTCATTTGTGGCTATTTTATTGCATTTAAAACTCATGGATATAAGTTTGGGTTTAGTGCTGCAAAAACATTTTTTTCTGCTTATGCCCAAAGTTAAGAGCATTTGTGCTCCAGAAACAATCTTGGCCCTTAAGGTTGTATGAACAATTGAAGAATGCCCAACACTGGTTTTTGTGCCTTTAATTCTTATCACCCAATTACTGTAGTCTCCTGATGGATAGTAGCAAGAGTAAAAACATCTGCCTTACGATCACTTCAGATTTCTCTGATTCCTTCTAATCCTGTATCCTTGTCATCATTTGGGCAGGGGTGGAGTATGACCTTAACCATTTCCTTCACTTCTTCCTTTGAGACCAAGCATGAACTAAAACACATATTTTATCCAGATGGAAGCTGGTTTTGTTTGTCTGTTTTACATGCTTCAGAAAATTTATTCTGTCACACTGCCAGAAGGAGAGTTCCACATTTATTTATTTCCAAATATCAAAGTAATTCATGAACAAGACAGGTTGTTTTTTAAAGCAAACATACTTTGTCACTACCCTGAATGGCCTTATTAAATGATGAGTATTGTCAATCAGGAGGGTTCCTTCAGTAATCTGATTGTTACAGATAATTACAATGGAGCCAACTTGCCAAGGTATCCTCCAAACTGAGTTAAATTTTTATATGGGCTCCATCACAACCTGAGATGTGATTATCACTAGAGAGACCTTCATTCAGAACCAGCCATAAAATCTGTAAAATATATTAAATTCATGTTGTTTTAAATCATTATGTTTTGGGATAATTTATTACATAAATTTGATAGCCAATACATAGTGCCATCATTAAAAGATAAAGGTTCCTTGTGGTTCTAATGTGGATAGTTTGTCAATTGATATCAGTCTAAGGCTTTGATTTCTTCATGGGTTGAACAATCACATAAGCAATGGATTTGGATAAGTAAATGAATAAGGACAAAATTATGAAAATGATGATTATTGAATTAGATAATTTGAAAGAAAAAGAGAAGAGAAGGAGAAGGAGGAGAGAGAAAGAGAAAGAGAAGAAGGAGAGAGAAAGAGAAAGAAAAGAGAAAGAGAAAAAGGGAGGAAGAAAGAAGCTGGATGCAAATCTCACACTGAATCAATAAGAAAATTTTGATTTTTCTATGCAGAAATACTATAAAAACCTGGTGAGCGTGGTTCTTAGCCCTGTTTTCTCAGGGGAACAGTAAACAGTCGACTGACAGAGCGGCTCTGTTTTATGTGCACGCATTTACATTTCCTCCTGGAAAACAGAGCAGCACAGAATTTGCAAATGATAATTTTAGAGCCACTGTGATTTCAAGTAGTAGCACTCCCAACCGAGGTAATAATAATGACTAATATAATTATTTATTGGAATTCCATTCAGCATTTTAACAGCTTTAAAGTTAAGACTAAACAGAAATCATGTTGAAAAAAACGTAATAGCTCATAAGGAAGTTTAAACTGTCTTTAACATGGTGACCGTAATGTTCACTGTCAATATTTGAATAATATAACAATTTCTAAATGTAACTGTCTCTGATTGATCTACTCTATGCTACAATGAACACATAATATAGGCTACTAAAAGGTGATATCTATGATGGATCATGGTTCATTGATTCCAACATAGTGCTTTATTGGTTTTTTAGAAAAAGTAATTATTGCCAGTGCACATTGAAAAAAGTAACCCATATAATTTTTACTTAAATAAAATGAGAAGCTGTGGCTCACGGTAAGCATGACACATGAAAATCTCATACACATTTAGAAAACAATCTTTGTTCTGAAAGAAGGACTTAAAAAAGTGACATCCAGCTATTTAAAGAAAAAATTTACTCAAGCTAGATGACAGAAAATAGGAAATAGCATTTTGCTTTATGAATCTTTTTTGTTTTACATCAGCCTTAATAAGTACAGTTAGCTTCCAGCTTGCTGTTTGTCATTCATTCATACCCTTTGTCTCACTGCACTGATATGTCTTAAATTATAGCTGGCTTTCTTCTGTTTTGCTATGACTTTAAAAACAGCTTCAAAGGCAAGTACGAAAACAAAGTCTGAATGAGTTACGTGGCAAGCCATGGACAGTTCCATAAGAAAGGAAATCGTACCTGCTGCCCTGACACGTAGTGTGGGATTGTTATTCTTTTACCAAACATAAACATCACCTATTTGCTTCTTGTACAGCAGAGTACTGATATGTTGATAATTAGGAGAGCGAATGAGAAAGCATAAGCGCACCAAGTTCTTTCCTTTTTTGAAAAGCAGCACATTATTCCTTAAGCACAAGTAGCTATTATTATTTAAGTATGCCTCCCAAAGTTGAAGACAACTATGAAGAACTTTCTCCTAACCCTATGACCTGGTGCTTGAACCCTTATCACACCAAACTTGTCCAAAGGTGAGCTCCTTTAGTATCACTCAACAACAGATCCTTCAGTCCTTGGCTGCTTATCAGAGAAGAAAATTTCTACACCTTTGCTGAACAAAGGTAGATAACTTGCTTTTTACCTCCTCTGAAATAAAGCTGAAAACTTCAGTGAGTTTTTTTTTTAAAGCTCCTTATTTTTGAATTTCAGGAGGCTGGAGAATCATCAATCCACCATCTCCCTGCAGACTGAAATATAACACGTGGCATGATTTCACTTACTCTCTCAGCTATAAGTAATGACTAAGAGAACCACAGACTGTCCAGGAAGTGACTCACTCAGGGGTAAAATGTGTTGCTATGTTTCAGGATGACTGTGGGTGAAAACTCCAGAGAACAGTGAGCAGCCTGCATTAGTCAAGAACTAGTTGTAACAGTAAACAGTGGTGCCCCAGCTCATATTTCCACATGACATGCTTCACGTTAGCTTCTCAATAATTTATTTATTTTTGTTTAATTTACCTGTTCTGCCATCCCTGCTAACACCACCATAAAGCCTTTTCCTTCCCTGATTTGTTTTCCAGGAATCTCACACATCTAGTAATAAGCTCAGTGACCTTCTTGGAGGCTTGCCTCTTAGGAAACATCTCAACAGCAGCAAAAACTGTACTTAAGATGCTCAAGGCCTGTCTGCAATGAAGAGGAAACATGAAGAACTATTTATAACGAGGATAGCATACTTTTTAGTGCCATGGAAAAATTTGCAAAATGCATTTTATTGTGTTGATTACATACTAGTGATGCTATTGTACTGTTTTCCATACTACTGATTTGCCGTATCTTTAGACTGCTCTCAGAAACAAGCAAAATATCACTTGTTTGATTGGAAACATTTGAAAATAGTTACCGTAATCCTGGGTGCTAAATGAGTCTTCTGTTCTTTTCTGTAGTGATTTAATGGTCACATAGCTGTGTTTAGGCATCAGGTGTTCAGTCTGGCAATGCACATAACCAAATGTAGGTTTCAGGTTCCCTCCATTGTATCAACTCCTGGAAAATCAGGAAGCATCTTCATGGTTTTGTGTTACTTTTCTAAATTGTACCAAAATTTTCAACAAGTTTAAAACCACATTAAATATAAATCAACCTATGCATTAGTAAAGCAATGAGGTATTTCAGAAGATTGAAAAATTAATTACCTTTTCTTTTATATATATAATACAGGTTCTACAGGGTCTCACTACAAAGAACAGATTCATAGTGATCCTCCTGTTTTCAGCTTCTCAAGCACTGGGATTATAGGCAGGTACCACCACACCTGGTCTCAGTCCCAGGCTCAGAGTGCCCTGGGGGCAGGGCCACCATAGCACACTGAGTATCAAACCCTGGTCCCCGCACCTACCTAAGCAGGTTCTTTAGCACACTGAGCTATCTGGCTGGCCCTGAAAATTTAATTACGTTTATGTTTGCCACTTTCAGCAAGATAGTCTCACTAAAGAAATAATATTTATACATAACTATTATTCTGTGAAAACAATGGGACGTGATTTGGGATAAAATCTATATATCCAAGCTTTGCTAATTATAACTCTGCTATATGATTATAGGCAAATAGATTAATTATCTGATTTTTTTCATTCTTACAGAAGAAAGGGGCATAATACTTAAATTTTAGTACTGCTTAAGTTATAGTACTGTTCAGATGATTTTTAGGAATACATATGTAAATGCAAAATGTCTCAACTTTGATTTGTCCATATATAAATGCTATTTGAATCACCAAATCTCAGCTTATGTAAGAACTTAGAACCAGGCTCCTGACTTTGATCTTGGAATTTCCAGCCTCCATAACTGTGAGAAATAAATTTCCATTGTTCACTAAGAGAGAGAGAGAGAGAGAGAGAGAGAGAGAGAGAGAGAGAGAGAGAGAGAAAAGGTCTGATTTCAATTAGCCCCTGTGTTCAGTGCTTGGATTCTCTCAACAGCAGCCCCAAAGCATGTTCACTACTCTCACTTGAATAGATCCATTGATAAGAACGACAGCAGTCTACTTTGTATAATTAATGACAAGCATATGACATGAGGGCTTGGTGGCTTTATTTGACTTTTTTTTGTATTGTTTTTGAATTCAGTATCAGGGTCTGGTTGATGGTGTTTTTAAAATGCCAACACAGAGGAGTAAGGGCTAGGCCCAAAATGCCCTTTTGGCCATCCCCTGGGTGGTAGGCGCTAGGATACTGTATTGCGAGCATGTGGGGGAAAGTCGAAAGCAGTGGAGCCCTGGCGTTGCATGCAAGTAAAAGGAAGGGTTGCCTGGGATCCAAAGGCCCAGTAAACACATTTACAATGGAAAATTTAGGTAACCTAAATAAACGCCTTGGAGAAAAGTAACCCAGAGACAATAGGGTCATAAATACCCAAAGGAAGTACTCAGTAATATCAGATGTTGCTAAAAGATTATAAAAAATATTCTTCTGATGACTAAGAATCAGACTTTGGATCTATGAGATTATTAGTGAGTGCTGCATGACTGGGTGGATTGAATTATGAGGCAAGAGAAGTGTAAGAGGCAGCCACCAGGGGTTACTTCCAAATGAAAAGTCTTCAAAGTTTTTAATATTTCTAGGAAGGAAGCAGGTAGGGTTAACCACACTTACAGAAGACGGAATCATACGTACAGTGAGGCATTGGTCCCAGGTTCTAAGCAAGCTGGCCTTCTACAGAGTCACAAAGTGAAGCAAGAGTTTTTCCTAACTAATGCTCTTTGCTTCCTCTGATTTGCCGCATGCATTACTCAGATTAAATTAAAATTCATTTCCTGAAGATCTGTGTCTTAATGCTTCTATATATTCTCATACTTTTAAGTTTCAAACCACAAGCTTAACTTGGCTTGTAATTATCAACTATTGTCATTGTTGGATGAATGTCTGTCTCCTCAACTGGACTATAAGCCCCTTGAGGGCAGATTTCAAGTCTGTTGTTATTCATAAACCCTCAGGACAAGCAGGAACTGAAAGTATGCCAAGCGGTAGATACTCGGAAGTGTTATCTCATGCCCAAATAAAATAGATTAGTGTGCACTCAGTGACTTTAGCTTTGCCCTGCTAGCAGAAGACCATACCTGGGATCTTACAAAACTTGTGTATAAAGATCAAATAAAACTTCACATGGGAAAGCTTTTTACAAAGCAATTAACCTTCTGATAGTTATAAGGGTTCATTGATAGAATGAATTCCTTGGGGAAAAGAGTTAATGTAACCAAGGTAAGGAGACTGAGCAGACGCCTGCCACATATTTTCTCCCTGGGTCTTTCCTTTCTGTGCCTTAGAGCATGAAGGCAAAGGAGCCTGACTGATCGAGGCCTTGCTGCTCACGTCCTCACTGCATAAAACGTTCTTTGATAGCATCAGAAGATGTTTCTTTTAGCCACTGGCATATAAACTCAGGAAAATTATAGTTCTCAAGTGAAGTAGACTTGGGTGCAACAGACATCTGTTTAGATAACAATTTGTGTAATTAGAGCTGGATAACAAGATCTTGTGAGCTACTCTGACAGAATTTTCTTGAAAGCTGTAGAACAATCGTTTATATGATGCTGTAACTGATCAGAGACATAGTCATCAAAACAACCCTCATCAAAGCCCTTTGAGTGAGACAGAGAGAGAGAGAGAGAGAGAGAGAGAGAGAGAGAGAGTCTTGATTCCAGAACATGTAAATCCTACTGTCTGCCCTTTTATAGTTTGCATTTTGATGCTGTAGCCCTAGAGGGAATGGAAAAACTAGGAAGAGGAAACTATTTTGAAGATGTACCTTCGACTACACAAGCTAAGAAGTCAAATTAGCTAATGATTTATCACAATATGATAACTGCATGCAACCATTCAGTGAAGTAAAATACAGGTCTCCACCAGGAAGGGCATAGACTGTACAGTCCCTTTCCTGGTCTATCCACATGAGTGGTAGTATTTACCAAATTAGTAGTAATATTTACCAGGCTTGACAACAGACAAAGGGGAAGACAAAAAGAAAGAGAAAGTGTGGGCTGTGTATTGGTAGTTCCTGTGGACGACAATCCAAATCTGCCCATGTAAACATCTGTTCCTAAGTGCTGAAGACAAATAGAGCCCTCCGCTGTGCTACTACTACACGTTCGGATTGCTGCTTTCCAAGAATAGGCAGAGCTAATACATTTCTTTCAAAAATGGAAGAAAATGTTTTCTGAGTCGAGTATATGCCTGGGAATTTGTCTTCAAAATTGATTGCTTAAGAGTTTATTTTGGATGACTCTTTCACTCTCAGAAAGTAGCCTCAACTTTAGTGAAGCTTGGAAACACCCAAGCGCCACACTCACCCTTGCATTATTTATAAAAATCAACAGAAGGCAAGCAGAGAAAAAAGACAGTATATCTGCTTTACTGGACCCGTAAATAAAATAGATTTATCAAGTGGGTCTACCAGATGTCTTTGTTGCCCAAGGTGAGTGAGTTATCACTGATGATTACAGTGGCCCAGAGAGGGTTTGAAGGGAAATATCAAGTTAAGGAAAAGTATAAACAGGAATGCTAGAATAACTTGACTAGGTTCATGAAGCATTGAAAAGAGTCATATTTCTTGCATGGCAATGTTCAATGATAAATATGATATTCGTAATAATAGTAACAGCGCACACTTTCCGAATATGCACAATGTACAAGGTATAGTAATATGAGTCACATTACATTTACAAGCAGATGTTGAAAAGTTTCAATAATATCGAGTCATAATGGTAATCACGAAACACTTAACATTCAAATAAATTTTGGAAAAAATCTTATCGCGAAAACTTTGAAATTTTTCCTTATCTCCAAATTATCAATCTTCCAATAACTTCATGGGGCACAATAAATCCACAACCGGAGTGGCTCTGGGTTTTTTAAAAAAAGAAATGGCCTTACATGGCCACACACTTTTTTAAATGTTATCCTTTTCCCGTTAGTAAGTCTGGGTTCTATGTCTTTCCTGTCTGTAGTAGCTTATGGCCACCTGTTGGAATGCGGTGACATTG
This sequence comes from Myocastor coypus, assembly GCA_004027025.1. Classification (NCBI taxonomy): domain Eukaryota; kingdom Metazoa; phylum Chordata; class Mammalia; order Rodentia; family Myocastoridae; genus Myocastor; species Myocastor coypus. Next base: position 6,165 of record PVJA010012558.1, on the reverse strand, counting down.
CTTTTACTCCCACTGAAAGACAGAGTTGGGATAACTGGTCATCTTGTGTGTCCCAAGGTGCAGCTGCACCCTGGAGACATAACTTCCGTGAGATTGCCCACTGCCATATATTACTCATTGTGGGAAGATGGATCGTTCCGTTAAGGAGAAACACATCGACATGATGCTCACTAATTTTCCCTTCTCTCTGTATGCCTGCATTTGTTATTCCCTGTCTCTCATCTTCTGTGAGATAAAATGAAGCCACTAACATTTCTCAATCATTGACATCTTCATTTGTTTCTCAGAAACTCAGAACCTTAGGGCCAAGATCTTAAATAGGGGAGGTACAAGTAGAAGTAACCGTTGCTGTTTACATTACTGTTCTCATTTTATGGATAATCAGGATACACAAGTGTGAACCCTTATTGGAGGTGTTACAACTGGAGTGAAGGAAGAGTTAGAATTAAGGGAATAAACAATAAAGGTCCTTCACTTAAACCTGAGGAGAGATAAGACATTTTCTAACTCAACACTGAGGAGATTCCCTTTCACAAGGCAAGAAGGGCTTGAATATGGGTGGAGTTGAGAGTCTGAACATGGTACAAGTACACAGACTTTGGGAGCCAATAAAAGGAAAGGTGACTCTCAATGAGTTGGGAAAAATATCCTTGGCAGTAGGGGGTCAGCCTAACGTGGCCATGAAAAAGCAGTGGGAGTTGCTCTGAAATCTGAGTGTCTTCCTGGTGTCCAGAGTCACCAGCCAGCTTCAGCAGAGCCAAACCTCTGGCCTTCCCTGCCCGCCATCTGCCACACAGCTCTGGCAAAGGCAAACACAGCATGCCTGCTTTCCAGGGCTCCTTGCTTTTGCAAAGTCATCCTGAAGTGAGCCAGGACACAGACAAGTGTCCTCTGAGTGACTTCAAAGCCCAGAATAAATGACTTTGCTGAAGAACAGATGACAGCTGAGGAGGCTGCTCCAAGGGAGGAGGGGTACAGGCGCTCAGTCCTGTGCTTTTGCCCCCCCAACCCAAGCAGTGAGTCAGAGGCCCTGAGCTGCCCATATGGGAGGAGAGCAGGGGTGACAGCCTTTGCGACACCTGCTGCAGTGCCTGCCTGGCTCCAGCTGTCTTTATTACTGTGTCTCAGGAAAGCACCTTGACAATAATCAACGACTGTCCCCTGTCCTACTGGAGTTCTCAGCAGCACGAGAGTGCTTCATGAAAGCCAATGAATCCTACGTAAAGCACGGCTATTATTGTATTTGTCAGATATAAATTGAATGTGCAAATCAGTAACAGAATTAGCATCTTGGGATCTTCAGTATGTCACTGAATAATTATTTTATTGCACTGAACAATAATTTTAATGCAGAATTGTAATTAATATTTATTATGAAGATGTATTTAAATGATTTCAAATGCACAGTCTATAGAACACTGGTTCTGAGTGAAAAGGCAGATAATTTTAGCTTTAGATCTGCCATATCTCATTTAAATATTTTATAGTGATGTTTCCCTTAACAAGATAGCATGTCATTTATAAATAAAATCCTAATCTATAAATTACCATGTGTTCTTTCATTAAAATTATTAAGTAAATGCTAGTTCTAAAGTTACACAAAGAGTAGAAGAAAACATTAATACACAGGAGTTTTTCTTGCCTGTATATAATTAGCTTTTGCAATTTTTTTCTGAAATAATTTAGATTCATAGGAAGGTTGCAAGAATAGTAAAAAAAAAAAAAAATCCAACGGAATTCTCCAAATTTTATGTGTACTCTTTCCTTTTCTATGTCTCTGTCTCTGTCTGTCTTTGTCTCTTTCTCCTTCTCCCTTTCCTGGTCACCCTGTCTGTCTCTCTCTCTCTCCCTTTCCTTGTCATCCTGTCTCTCTGTCTCTGTCTTTCTGTCTCTCTGTCTTTATGTCTATCTCTTTCTCTGTTTCCTCTCTCTCTGTCTCTGTCTGTGTGCCTGTCTGTCTGTCTGTCTGTCTCTCTCTCTCTCTCCCCTTTCCCTGTCACCCTGTCTCCTTCTCTCTGTGTGTGTACATACACATGTATATGTGTTCAATTGATGCTTTCCTGAAGTACCTAAGGACAAGTAGCAACCATGCAGCCACAATATCTCTTTGAACCTCTGAAGTTGCCAAAATCAGGATGCTAACAGAAATTTTACTCAATTCTGTTGTCATATGAAAGCCTTATTCACATTTTACCAGTTGTACCAATATCTGCTTGTACACAAGAGGAACCTATTTTAAAAATGTTGCCACTGAACCACTCCATGTGTCTAAAACTAATGTCTAGATTAATATGAAATGATATCAAACCAGATGACACTGTAGCAATACATATGTATTGTTATTATTTCATTAATAAAAATGATAATGCAGCACCATGATTCTCTTACTCCATTAATATATGTGGCTGAAATAAATGAATAAAAAGGCATTGAAATGTAATAGTGATATTTTATTTTTGAGTATTTGAAGTTGTCTTCATTTCTAATGGCAAAATGATGTTCAAACTTCTAGTGCACATGTCCAGTTGTTTGAAAAACAGTGAGAGTTATGCTGACAGAAGGCTGCCAGGGAGAGGCCACTCGAGGCTTTGGCTATATTTGATTCTCACTATGAAATGAAACCTCACTTCAGGTGGAATTATTACCTACAGCAGGTGATCAACTGCCAAAGAGTGACAGGGGATGAGACAGGTCCCAAGGCAGGGACTTCACGCTAAGCTAGTGAGTGGGAAACAAGATTTCATTTTTGTTAGAGCGCAACATGGTAAAATGCTTGCTTCTTACTTGCAACACAATCCTCGTGGCATAAAGTGATGCACTTCATCACTGACTTTGGCATACCAATTATCAAATCACTTTTGGAAGGAATTTGCAATAATTATTCAAATTCCACTAACTGAAAGCTTTAACCTTTGATCCAGGAATCCCATGCCTAGTATTTTTTTTTTTTTAAACTCAGGGATGTAATCATACTTATAACAAAATCTTATGCAAGAACCTGTCCACTACATCATTATCTATAATAGTAAAAATTTAAAACACTTAAAACTAAAAACAAAATTGTATAGAAGTTTAAAAGTATAAGAAAAGTAGGGTGGATTATTGTATAATGACAAGGTATAATCTTATGCTGCTACAAATGAAATCTATTCATTTAAAATGTAATATCAGCTCAAAGTACTGAGAAATCTAATAATATGCCTAAATTGAATATGTAATATGATCTAAGGTATATCAAGAAAAACACAATAAGTGCATCTGTTAATAGAGATTGTGGGTCATAAAGGTTTCCTGATGACACTAAACTGGGGCGTGATCCTGCTTCATACTCAAGTTTGAGTCTAGGGATCTAATTTGAATGGCTTAAATCAAGGAAACCAAATGGCCCAGCCCATTTCTTATCTTATTACAAACTGTCCTATTTTCCAGTTCTTAATTCTATAGAATAAAACCAAAGGGAGAAAAATCAGAAATAAGCAAAAGGATTCCAGCATGCTTACTGTGAGCATATTAAATAAACAGTAAATGATAGATAGATAGATAGATAGATAGATAGATAGAAAATAAATAAATAAATAAATAAATAAATAAATAAATAAATGAAAAAGTGTACTCTTTAGCAGTCAATATACTGCTGGTGATGAAATACCGAGCCTGATAGACAAGGTTGATATATAAATGATTTTATTATAGTTTTTTATATGTTCTAGTTTTCAAGGAAGAATAATAATTTGTATGACAGTTTTTGAAATTATTATACTAAAATCTTATACAGAATGTAAAATGAATAAACAAGAGGGAGAAAATATTTATTGCATTACAATGCAGTTGTTACTATGTAAAGTATATTTACAAGTGAAATAAAAATGCAAATCTCATTTAATACCCTAGTCCACTTCTGTAGTTTGATTCTATAGCCTGGACTCACACATACCCTAACTTCTAGAATAATTTAACAGTCCCTCTTCCTCATCCTCGCAGTTTATTGATTATGAACTCCTGCCAGCTCAACCATTTTCCTAATTTCTCTTCTTCGTTGTATTCCTGGCTTACATCTCTCCTTATCTTTGAACTGCATTGTCCTAGTAAATTGTTGGCTGCGCTGGGCAAGAGACTCAATCCAAACCCTTGGTAGGCTTTACAAGATGTGTTTCTCTCACTGTGCTCTCCCTTGACTCAACATTGCAGAGGGCTTCTGTGAGTCTACCATCTCCACAGTGGTACACACTATCATCTTACAGAAAACAAAGGGAAGAAATGGGAAAACTATACTCTAGTGTGATCCAACCAGGAAAAGACAAAGTTGATCAAAAGTAGGCCCAGTCATCTGACCTTAAGCTAAGCAGAAAAGTCTAACCGTGAGGTATAAAAAGTGAAGCCATATTAATGTGCTGAGCTGTAAAAGGCTCAAGTCAACAGCTTCCAACATTGCCAGTTCCGCTGATAACCCACTACTATTATGGACTTTTGGACGATATTTAGCTTCATTTTCTTAGTTCAATGAAAAGAAAGATTTGTACTAATAATGTTTAGACAAGATATCATATCTGCATCTTGTACTCTAAATAACTATTATGATGGTGATAATATGCAACGTATTAGTTATTGTAACTGTCCTACTAACCTTCTGTGAAAGTGTCTCATTGATATTTCTTTCTCATTAAAATTAATAAAAAAGTAAACATAAAAGGGAGTCAGAGACACATAATAATAAAGTGTGGGTATTTGTTGAATATTAAGTCCCTCTGTCCCATAACATCTCAGGCTTTTGGCTAAGATCAAATGTAAATCTCTCTGTCCCACTTTCTTGTGCATTCGCTGTCAATCATCTCATCCATACTGTCACAGGCTTAGTCTATTTAAATTTGAGCTGACCATAAACATCTTTGCTGGATTAAAAAATATATTACTCTTCCATAAAAAAGTATAAATTCATGTCATTTGTAGGAAAATGGATGCAACTTGAGTTCATAATTAATGAAACAAATCAGACATACAAATTTAGATATTCTAGCATTTCTCTTTTATGAAAAATGCAAAATATAAATAAAATCAAAAGCAAAATAAAAGATAGAGAGTAACAAACAAGGAGATGGAACTTTTGCAGAAGGAAATGAAGAGATGGAGAGAAGAAGAGGGCGTGAAAAAAGAATGAGGATACGCAGTGTGCTCACCAGCTCCCTGTGAAGCGGAATCATTATGGGATGCCAACAAGGACCAATACAAAGGGAAATTTTAAAACTATGTTTTTTCAATGACTTGTGTCGTGTGTGGCAGAAATTCTCAAACCCCTCTCATTTCACAGAAGCAAATTTCTCAAATGATTGATCTGAATATATACAAACATATTCATAAATAAAATGTTTTAAATTCTAACAAAAATTGATATTTTATATAATTTTAGGCATGAGCTTGTATTTAACAAAAAATACATTGTTATCACAGTCTTTTTATATTATATGTGTTGACCAGTTAAAATACACTTAACGTTTTACTTTTCCTTGGTTCTTACAGTTGGCATACTAAGTAGGATTTTACTATGGAGGACAGAAGTGATGATCTTAGTTCAAGTTGCTATAACAAAGTGGGGAGGTATATGAACAGTAGGACTTCTTTTCTCCAGGGGAATTCTCCGTAGAATTCCAGATCACAGTGCCAGCCCAGTTGATTTCTGGTCAGGGCCCTCTTCCAGTCATAAATAGACAGCTCCTCACATTTTCACATGAAATAAAGTGAGGAAGTTCTTTGGGAACCTTACTGCAACAAGACTACTATTTATAGGTACCCAACCCTGCTAAAGACCCCACCTTCTAATATCTTTAGGGGTGAGGATTTTAATGTGTGGATTTTGTGCAAATACAAGCATCCAGCTAATAATAGAGGATCTGCAGTTAGAAACAGCTGCCAAGCATAGACCTGCAGCCTACACCACAGGTCCAAGTATTCTTCATGGCTTTCAGCCACCTAGCTCCCACTTGCATTTAAGCCTGGCTCTTGCCATTTTCAACTTCCTGAGTAATTCTCTTACAATTCTCAGCCACGTGAGGTTTCTTTAGAGCTCCTGCATTTTCTCTTTCTCAAGCAATGGCTACTTTTCTTACCCTACTTCATCTACAATCTTCCTAACAAAATTAGAAAGTCTGATTGTGTTAGGTCTTTTATTTT
>PVJA010012557.1:0-51748 GCA_004027025.1 Myocastor coypus | reverse complement strand
AGAAGGAGGAGAAGGAAGAGAAGGAGGAGAGGGAGAGGGAGAGGAGGAGAAAAAAGAGGAAGAAGAAAATGTTGAAATGAAAGAGGGGCCCATATCTGAGCCTACTCAGATGCCTGCTATATTTTACTGGGGCCACTGTACGCAAAGTGGCACCAAGAGCCCTGCAGGGGCCCGAGCTCACAGAGCCTAATCTGCATGTGTTTTCTTGCTGCTCCATCCACAAGCTGGGTCTCTTTCAGCAAGGTCTTTCACTTCACTTGTTCAGCAGTGGGAAAAGGAATCTGTCGGTGGGTTTTCCTTTTCTTTCTTATTTCACTTTGCTTTGTCCTTTGCTTTTGCCTGTTTCTCTCATCCCCCTTTGCCTTCTGTTCCTCTCCTTCTCTTTCCCTTCCTGCTATCCTGCCCCAACTTCCTTCTCTCATCCTCTTCTTCCTCTCTTTTCCTTCCTCTGCTGCTCTTCCTCCTTTTCTTGCTCATCTCTTCCTTCCACCTCCTCCCCTTCCCTCCTCCTTCTTTGTTCCTCCTTCCCTTTTTTCCACTCCCTTCTCTCCCCCTCCCGCTTCTCTTCCTCTCCTCCCCTCCCTTAGTCCTCCCTGCCTCCCTTCTGTTTCTCTTCTCTTCTCTCCTCTGGAGTCCTGGGAATCGACCCACAGCCTCATACACACCAGGCACACACTCGATCACTGGGCTGCATCCCCAACCCTCTTTTATTTTTTAGTTTGAGACAGGATCTTCCTAAATTGCCCAGGCTGGCTTTTTGCCTCAGCCTCCTGAAGAGCTGGGAGTATGAGTGTGTGCCACTGTGCCTGGCTGCTCTTGCCTTTTTCTTATGCCTGGGCCACAAAAGATGGGCAACAAAAAACAGATGCAACAATTGAAAGCTTCAGAGCCATGCTGGTAGTGCCGTTTGTGTCTAACTGGAATTCTTCTCTCCTTCAGATAGTGTAACCGTTATAAAAGTGACAACCTTATGAGAGCTGAACAACAGAGAAGTACTTCAGGCAGACATAATGTTTATTTGTGAAATTCTCCACTATTACCCCTATACTACTGATCTTATGACCTAGATAGCATAGATAAATCCATGTGGCATTTGCACATACAACTTACAAGGCGCACTATGCAGTGGATGCCTGTGGATCCATGCACACAGGGAGAGTCTCTGGCTCAGTTTGCTAAGGTGAGGTCTTGTGTGATGTCATATAAGTCATGAATGTCAATCACAGCTTGTAGCATGTTCCAGGGGCAGGTTCTGCCCACATCATGGGGGAATGAGCACCAGCAGGTGGTCATGGGAGCTCATCTTTGAAATCTGCTGTCCACCAGGCCTAAGTAGAAAGTGCTCTGGAGTAGGAAAAAAATTGTGGTCAGCAGAGCTATTTTGTTGGGTGGGGCTTCTTCCTGAAGATTATGTGTGACCATATTAACTGAAAGCTTGCATTCTGCTGGCATTTTAAAACCAAGTGATGCATTGTATAATGCTGACCCCCAGAAGGAGAACTTATAGTCTTATCTAAATTATAAACCCTTAGGGCCAGCGAGATGGCTCAGTGGTCTAAAGCACCTGTGGAGGAAACTTAAGGCCAGAGCTATGACCGCTCCTTGATCCCTGGCACCACATGCTGCGCACCCCCACCCCAGGGTGGGCTGAGTCAGCCATAACACAAACAAATAAATGAGGTTTAAGAGAAATAAATAAAAAAAATCTAAAAAAAATTATAAACCCTTAAATATGCTCTCCTCAAAGCGCATTAGTTTAGGAAATCATAAAATAGAATGGACAATGGAAAGAGCAGTACAGAAAAGAGGGGACTATTATACTAAGTTTTAAAAACAACTGATTGTGCCTAGGCTAAAAATAAAAGAAAAAAACTTGATCTGTTTCTTTCTTTTTTTAAATAAGAAATTACGTGACAGTTTCAAAACATGTTAGTAATACATTCCTAATAATTGATATAATGCATATTGTTGTCCTCATCATAGTTATACAGAGCCCAGAGTATAGGCATAATAAATTTTCTAATGGTTATTAGTACAATAGATGTCTTCTCTGTGATCTAAGAGAACAAAGTTGTATACTTAGTCAAATGTTCCATAATTGCAGTGGGTTACTGGTGAAACCAGCAATGCTGGAAGCTGTTGATTAGAGCCTTTTACAGCTAAGCATACTAAACCACCTTTATGTTTTATGCATCATATTTAAACTTTTCTGCTGGGTGGTTAAAGGCAAGTTAAAGCAAGACCTGTATAACTTGATCTGTTTCTTTTTCTTTTTTTTTTAGAATTTTTTATTTTATTTATTTTTTTCTTGTTTCAGAATGAGTGTGTATTTTTTTTATTTTTTATTTTTATTTATATTTATTTATTTATTTATTTATTTATTTATTTATTTATTTTGTGGTACCAGGGTTCAAACTCACGACCTTGCACTTGCCAGGCAGGCACTTGTGCCTCGGAGCTATCTCCCTAGCCCCTATGTTTATTCACTCATTTTTATGGCCATCTCAGCCCACCCCAAGGGCAGGGCTGGTGCAGCGTGTGGTGCTGGGGATTGAACTGAGGTCCCTGAAGCCGCCCAAGCTTTCCCAAGCAGGCGCTTTAGACCACTGAGTCATCCCGCTGGGCCCTTGATCTGTTTCTTAACAGGACTTTTTCCAAAAGAAATTGAGCTTCTTTTTGGATTTTCTAAATAGATACTGAACCCCAAAAGACTGGTTGATAGAGGTATCAGCTAAGAAGCCTGAGATACCTACTTTGGCTCCACCTTCCACACTGTTGTCAAAGTAACTTGTCTCAAACTCAAAGTCTAGTTGTAACCCGGGCATGTATAAGTCCTCAGTAGTTAGCTCCAGTCTCTACCTAGCACCGTCCCTTCCATTCATACATTCAGTGCTATAAACCTACCACCCAGTTTCATGAAGCCATTTCTCTCATGTTCCTGCTTCGGCCTATGTCATAACCTCTCTTTGGTATATGCCCATACATTCTCTTTAGAAGTTCCAGAGACTTTACTTATAAGCCCTAGGAAAGTAAGAGCTGGGCATGTAGCTTGGGGGTAGAACACTTGCCTTGCACATACATGGTACTGGGTTCAATCCCAGTACTGAAAAGAAGGGAAAAATGCAAGAGATGATTTCACTGTTGTGCTCCTTGGGCACAGGCCTGACACACAGCAGGCACTCAGTCAATACTGCATAGATACACATCACAGAACCCTTTTATTTAAAGCAAAGAATTGGATGAAATGGTGGCCCCTTAGGACTCTGACTTTAAAAATTTATTCTATAAATTAAGAGAACAGATTTTGTATACAAATAAAACTAAAATTGGTGTGAGTGATTCAAAATGTTTTGGCATTTCAAGGAAGAAGGTATTATTCTGTGCTGGAAAAGTTAAGAGGATCTCTGCTGAAAGAGGTGGATTTGAGATCAAGGCTTAAAGAGGAGAAGGAGTGTGAGATCTTCCTGGCATGGCCTCTTCATCATAGGAGACCTTCTTGAAAATGTAGAGTTGAATTTAAACGAAAGAGGGAAGGAAGCATTATGAACAAGATCGTCACTGAAACAGACTGGTTCATTTTTCTTCCTTTCTGTGAAGCTTAATTTTATGCATCAACTTGACTGGATGAAAGGATGCCAAGAAACTAGGCAAAATATTATCCCTAGAAAGTGGGTGAATATTACACCTGTGAGGGTGCCTCTGGAACACGATGACATGTGAACAGGATCTGTTCTTACTAAGACAGGTGGTCAGTGTCCCATTGAGAGAGGGCGTGGATAGAGCAAAAAAAGATAGACCATGCATGGTCCAAGGGATGCAGCAGAATGTCAACACTGCGAGGGGGGTGGGAAGATTCTCCTCAGAGCTTCTGGAAGGAACAAAACCCCGATACTAGGTTTAGTATTTAGATTCCTCTTTAAGCCTTATCTCCAGAAGCATGAGATAATAAGTTTGTATTGTTCTAAGCAATTAAGCTTGTGGTGACTTGTTATAACAGTCACAGGGAGTAAGTAGAGAGGGAAGGCTAGTCCTTAGCACTTACTGTGTACCAGATATTCATCCCATAATGAGTTTGTGGAGGGAAAAACCTTAGGGTCATTTTTTCTACATGTAAGAAAAATGAAGCCAAAAACCAAAATATCTTACCTAAAGTGAAAGACACAAGTTGAACTGGGACTTTAGACTAAGGGCTGTGTGATTGCCTGTGTAGTCACACACCTTTTGGGATGAAAGGAAAAAATTCCTACTCAGGTAGGAATGCTACAGAACCAGGAAAAACCGGGGAAAAATACGGTGGGCCATACTGATGTGGCCAGTCCATATCCTTTCAAATCTTGTAACTGTGGTTGAGGATAAGCTAGAGGACTTGGAAGTCTCCTTGTTGGACAAGCACAACACGCTGTTCCTGGAAATGCAATCATCTGAGCAATGAAGTCTCCTGCGGATATGGCATATTTCCATTTCCAGTCTCATACCCAACCTGGGGCCACAAACTCCATGTTTATTCCCTGAAATGATCTGACTTGCTATTGCCTGCTCCCCATTTTTTTTTTTTTTTTTTTTTTTTTTTGGCTGAGCACAAATAGTTGGTTTTACCTATATTAAGCATATACATGATAAAGTTACAATGTACAATTCTCTTTCGGGAGTCAACTCATGCACGTCATTATTCTTACTTACCTAGTTGATAAAAAATATAAAGAAGCTCCAGAAAGGTTTAAATTGATTTGCACATGTCAGGGTTGTAACCTTTTTATTTTCAAATGCTGGGGTCAAACCCAGATCTGTGTGTAAGGTGAGCAAGCATGCTACCTGAATGAAAATCGCCGTCCTACACCTAGTTCTTAAGAGACAAACGCCTTTATAAAACATTCTCACTAGTGCTACTGCTAGAGAATACAGGCGTGCTCCTCTTACTTCTGTGACCCTGCAGTTGTGCATGCTCCCAGCCACCCTTCCCAGACATGTCCCCCCATATTTATATCTTTCTCCCATTGCAGCTCATGTTCACGTCACTACCATCACCCTACTGGTAAACACTTTAATTGCCTTCTCAGGTATCTTTCTAGAGTTGGTTTATGCAAATACAAGTGAATAGGAATAAACTTACCCATTCTCCTTTCTTTCCCCATTCTCTTTTCTTATAGAAAATGTAGCATGCTGTATTGCTCTGCACTTTGCTATTTTTGTATAACAAAACATTCTGCAACTTATTCTGTATCATTAAAAAGGAACGTATCACTTTCCAACATCACGACATGATGTTCTGTTGTGTGATGGCATCATAATTTATTTCGCTAGTTTCTCTTTGGGTCTTTACCCTTCCATTTTATCTTGCTATTATGAAAAATGCTACATGAATAACCTCACTACATGAGCCATAGATATGTGCATGTTGGTTGTAGGATAAATTCCTATAAAGACTCTTGTCACAAAGGGTGACTACAATTGTCATTTTGGCAGTGCCTAGTTGCTCTTCTTTGTGGAGATTGAACTATTTAGTATCACCAGCAACACAAAAACATGAGAACACGTGCTAATACTTAAATTCTTAACATCAATACAGAAATATACTTCTAAGGATAATGGATTTTATGAGCTTACTCTGAAGTACTCAGAGAATTCCTATTTCTATAGAAGTCAGTAAGATACAAGGTACAGATTGGATGAGGATGCCATCTGCTTAGAGTTCCCCTCTATCCCCCAGGCTCAAACCTTTTGAAGAATGCATACAAAGGCCCTCCTGAAATGCTTTTGCTGAGGTCTACCTCCACACTGAGGTTCAAGTGTTCTGTCTCTTAAGGTAGATTAGCAATGCAATAGGGTCTCTCTTGTGACTAACACAGGGATATTGGCTTTACTGACAAGTGCCACTAGTGGCTGGCCCAAGGCAGTGGGAGGGCAGGGGGCATAGACTTTGGAATTGTACCTGCCTGGATTAAAACCTATTGTTATCCTCTCTCCCAAGCTTGTGACTCAGTCATTTGACAAAACTGAGGGTGGTTAATAAACAATTAAAATGAGGATAAATCACCATGAGTTTTTGGACTGTTCTAAGATTAGAAAGAATAATGCTTGACAAAGTGCTAACACCTAATTGCATTCAACACTAATGTTCCTTTTTTGCTTTTCTGAAAATGGCAGGGAATTGGGAAGAAAAACTTCAGTTAAAATTTATGCTACGACTTTCCTTCCCCACATCAATGCTGCCTTACTATACACACAGAAGCTCTAAAAATGCATTTGTAACAGTTATGTAATTGCAACACATTTTGATGTTTGGCTTTTCATCCTATATAAGAGTAGAAGTATTAGGGCTTGAGTTGTTAACTAACTGAACACAGCAGAGTTAAAAGAAACTGTGTGAGAAGAAAACCACCACTGCCAACAAAAAAGATGCCTAGTAGGACTGGGTAGACACACAGTAAGAGCTTTTAGCCAAAGGCTATTTCAAGGTGAAGAAAAGGCTAACTGGGGCTAGTAGGTAGCTTAGTAGCATAGTATGTGTGTAAAGCTATGAGTTCAATTCCCAACAGCAAAACAAACAAACAAATGGCTATCTCTCTGCCTGGTGTGCAGAAAGCAGACCAGTGGGCAATGAAGTCATCTCTTTCCTCTTCGTTTAATGAAAGATTTTAGGTATTTCTGTAGTAGATCAATGAGTTTTATGAGGATCTATGTCATAAAATATAAAATACTGTATACATTTCTTGGCACTTAAATGGTTAAATCTCTGGCTTAAGATTTTTTGATTACCAAGAAACATTAATCAATTAACCAATTTGTTTCCCCAATATTTATTGAATGCCCAAATGTATATAGCACTGAGCTACACACTTGATTTACTTGAAACATTTATTTGCCCAAAAATTCTAGCTAAAAAAGCACCACTCAAAACACAGCTCAAATTTATGTTAATCTTTCCTTGAGCCTTCATGATAGATTTATTGTCACTAGAGCTGATTTTAATTTTAGAACCTTCTGGGTTCTACTATATATCCCCTTTCCAAAGGAGATAAGAAAGATGAAAATGTTGAACCAGCGAATATAAAGTTGAAATCACTTGACAGTCTGTGAATCTTATGTTTCTATTTGAAACGTCAATTGTGGTAAACATTTTTGACTCATAATCTCATTTGTCAGCCCTGTATAGTGAATGGAATTTACTTAGCTAATTTCACTAGTAGATTGTGTTCTTTCAGGACACAGAGAAATAGGAATGATGAATAAACCATCACTGCTTGCTTTGTATTTCATTTCATAGATTCTCAGATTAAATAGAAAAAATATATTTGCAAGCACAAATTAATTGTATGTAGCTCTTGGAAGTATCTCCAAATGCTTTCTTTTATGACAGATACCAAGTGTACTCAATGAAATATAGGTAAACATGTGTTGGCATTATACAACTAAAATAACAATGATGGCAATAATAACCAAAGTAGCTATTATTTATTCAGCGGTCACTATGTATTAGGTATCTTGTTGAGTATTTTGAATGGATTGCTACTCAGTAAATTTTTGAAATGTTTTAGAGGAGAAAACTGAGGTTTAAAGAGGATTTTGTTTGCTCACATTTGTTACTATTTTCGTGAAATCAGTCTCTAAACCCGAGCAATTGTACTCTACACTTTTGCTAACAAAGGTGTTATTCTGTCAAATTCACTTGTAAAAGCCAGAGTTCTAACCATATGCAGAATTAAGTTTTACTTGTGAGCTTTAACTTTGCCTATCATAGGAAGTAAAGGGATTAAATCATTGTGTGAAATAAACAGGCACATTTATGTGACTAGGGACACCAAAGTAGATTTTGGAATCACCCCTCCCCCCAATATCTGGGGTATAAATTTCGGTTTAGAGGTTCTGTCTTGGCATATACACTCATAAAAAACTATGCGTGGCATTCTCATTCTCCCCTGCCATGCAAAACCAGCAGTGTACTCTAACATTGAATGTCCTAGATCAAAATAACTATGGAAGCTGTTAAAGGCAACTCAGTGGCATACAAATATTAATCTTTCTTCTTAATCTTTTAAAGAAAATTATTAACATTATTAGGTTTTACTTAAGCAAGAAGTAAACAGAATCAGAAAAATGAGTTAAAATATCTAGGGAGGTTGATGAGCAAATGTTCTTTCTTTTCTTTTCTCTTTTTAACTCCAAAATGTTTCACCTAATCAGTGACAACTGTGATAAGATATAGCTACCCTAGCAGGTTCAAATAGGCTTTCATTGAACGATCATTGTAATTCAGATCCATTCAGTGTTGTTTCACTTATGTAATTTGTTAGGTAAGCTCAAGTAGTGTCCGCTGCACCTATTTTAATGATATAGCACATCAATAACATTTTCACTAATTTAAAGTCATGTTTACTCACAGAACCTTAGCACCAAAAAAATTCTGAAGGAGAATCTTCACACATTCAAGTAGCCTGTGTTCTCCAAATTAAGATCATGGAATTTGAAAATCATACACTTAAAAAAATGCATAGAAATATATTTTGATTGTGTAGAAAATATACTCAAGGTCATTATATGCCCATTTCATCGTCCCTCCAACATACAAGGCATACCAGATTGATTTCTAACTGCATTCTACCTGGCATTTTCTTTTTTTTTTTTTTTTAAAGCTTTTTTTTTTTGAGACAGGGTCTTGCTATGCAGTTCAGGCTGGCCTTGAGCTCACTTTTGTAGCCCAGGCTGGTCTCGAACTCACAGCGATCCTCCTGCCTCAGCCTACCTGGCATTTTCTTAAGGGAATGGTAGAAACTATTACAAAGGTTGCAAAGTTGTCAGTGACAGGGAAAATCAGGGGGTCTAGAGAGGCAAGACAGGAGAGGTGTCAAAATAGAAGTGGACCAATAAGTTCTTTGTGGGAATCTCAACAAATTTAGGTAATTTTCAGAGTCCCTCCAAAGTAAGTAAACAACAAGAGTGAACTGGAAAAAGAAAAGATACAACCAAAAAGGTGAAACACAGCCATCTTGCTGGGGGGGGGGCGTCTAACTACACAATGAGGTCATCCTATCTCCCGGAAGTGACACGTAATCACCTGCTTTGCACTAGCTCCGCCCCTTCCCTCAGAGGTCCCGCCCCTCCGCCAGCAGCCGGGAGGGTGTTAGGGGGCGTTTCTCCAGGAGGAAAGCTGTGAGCTGCGACGCTGAGGAAGGGGACCCCAAAACGTCTGGCACTGCCCCCTCCAGGGATCATTTTGGACCACCTCACTCGGCCCAGCGGAATTCTGAAACGCCGAAGGGTCAACCTGATGGGTTTCGGGGTCAACGGAAGAGGGGAAGGGGAGCCCTGGCGGGGAGAACCCCCCGGCCCCCCGCCCAGCAGCTGAGGCACAGGAGGGCGGCCATCTTGGCCGGGAGGGTAGGGCCTGGGAGCTGCGGGCGCCGTGCGATTGGGGGGCTCGCCCGGAAGTGACGCTGACTACCCGGAAGCGGAGGGGGTTCCCTGGCCCACTCCCCCCGCGTTCGTTCGCTGCCCCGCTTCCTCCCCGCCCCCTTCCTCTCCATTCGTTCCCCCCCCTCCCCGGTCCCTGCCTTCTCTCCCCCACCCGTCCCTCCCCCCCAACCTCCGGAGCTGGGAAGAGAGTCAAGATGGCGGCGAAATCCGATGGCGGCGGCGTGGGGGTGGGCTTCGCCCAGCTGCACAACCTGGACGAGGCGGTGGGCAGCGGCGGCGAGGAGGACGGGGAGCCCGGGGGCGGCGGCTGCGGCGGCGGCGGCGACGGCAGCGAGCCCGGCGAGAGCAGCTCGCTACACATCTGCCACTGCTGCAACACCTCCTCGTGCTACTGGGGCTGCCGCTCCGCCTGCCTGCGCTCCCTCCTGGGCAAGAAGCCGCGCCGCAGCGCCGCCGCCGCCGACGGGGGGGACCAGCCGCTGCAGCCGCCCGGGGCCGCCGGCCACCGCCCCCCGACGCCCCCGGCCGCGCGGCCGCAGCCCTCGGCGCCGCAGTCGGAGCGGCCGTGGCTCGACTGCCTGTGGATCGTGCTGGCGCTGCTGGTCTTCTTCGGGGACGTGGGCACCGACCTGTGGCTGGCCCTCGACTACTACCGCAAGGGGGACTACGGCTACTTCGGGCTGACCCTCTTCTTCGTGCTGGTGCCGTCGCTGCTGGTGCAGAGCCTGAGCTTCCGCTGGTTCGTGCAGGACTACACGGGCGGCGGGCTGGGCGCCGTGGAGGGGCTCAGCAGCCGGGGCCCCCCCATGATGGGGGCCGGCTACGGCCACGGCGCGGCCCGCGGCGGCCCTGGCGCGGGGGCCTCGGCCACGCCGGGGGCGCAGCGCCTGTGCCGCCTCTCCGTGTGGATCTGGCAGTCGGTCATCCACCTGCTGCAGATGGGGCAGGTGTGGAGGTAAGCGTGCTGCGGGCGTGGGGGCGGGGGCCCGGCCGGCTTCGAGGAGGGGGCCGATCGGACGCCGGCCACGCCTTTTGGCCTGGGAGGCCGGGTCCTGCCGTGTACCCGGCCGCAGCCCGGGTTCGCACTTGCCAGAGACCCTGCCCCAGGTTTCCTTCTCCACTTCCTCTGCAGACCTTCGTGTCCTTATCGTCCCTGCCCCCTCCATCCTAAGGTAACCTGCCGCGGGCGCTGTGTCTGCACCCCAGCCGGTGCCCTGTCCTGGGGGCCCGCCCTCCGTCCCTCCAGAGGGTTTGCACGCGGTTGTGCTCCCCGGCCCCCGACGTTCCCCTCTGCCCCGCTCCCCTCTGCAGTGGCCAGTGTAGGCCCCCGCCCCGGTGGAAAAGTCCTCGCAGCTTCCCCAGATAGCGCCCCTCGGTTCCACACCCCTCCCCCTCCCCGCGAAAGAAAGACTGCCCTCCTGGAAGGAAAAATGACTCTGCTGGGCTAGACGTGCCCTTTTGTGGTGCCAGGTAGAAATTGGATGTGGGTGACAGCAGCAGGACAGATAGGAAATCAGTTAACCAGCGACCCTCTCGTCTGCTCTTGGTAGCCAGGCCGTGGAGTAGTGATTGCTGTTTACACCAGATCCAAGCTTAGCTTTGCGGCCCTTTCTTCTTCGGTAGATTCCTGTGTGCCGGGTGACCTCCTCCAAAACCACTTGCGATGCCCTCTGTCCAGGAGCTTTAACTGGCTGTCTGGCTGGCTGAACCAAGGCAGAATGAGCCCATTGAAACCCTAGCCTGCCCCTCCAGCCCAGTCAGCTGGGCTGTATTCTGCATTCTATGTGCACTGAGTTGTAGGTGAGCACATTTGCAAGAGAAAAACATTACTGGAGGAGAAAATTGCACAGTAAAGAGCCCTTCAGGTGCGTCACTCCTGCGAGAAGGCTGCTGCCCTGGACTCCTACGCCCAGTGGGAAATTTCTGGCCTTTAAATCTCAGGGTATGGGAGGGTTACGCAGGTTAGCTGTAAGAAAGTTCCTTGTCTTTTTGGTGGTTTGTCCAGCTCTGTGTTCTGAATCAATCGTTTTAGAAAGCGTGAGATTGAATTAAGTCAAATCATGAGGGAAAATGTTAGAACCTTGTCCTAGAGGGTGAACTTAGGGGGTGATTTTTTTATTTTCTTGATCTTCCCATGGTTGTTTACTGGTGTTTCTAGGTTGAACCAAGAAACCATTTCTGTAACTGCATTCGCCTGCAGATAATGTTTCCTGCTGTCAAGTTTATGATAGAATAAGAGAGAGAGAGAAGAAAATGCTGGTTGTAGTTGTTAAGAGCTTAGGTTAAGGCCAAATAACATTTTGAATCTGTTTCGACTAAATTCTCAATTCTCCCGTCTACAAATAACATCATAATGGATCAGCAGTAGTGAGTTTGCATAGGAGATAGCTTTTCTTCAGGTACTTGGAGGCTGGTAAGATGCAAACAGTGATGAAGGGAGGGAAAAGGAGCATAGAGAGGAGAGGGACTTTGAAGTACTAACAACTTAACAGCACACGTTTAGGCGCTGGGTTTTAGGTGACTGAGCCATAGTCCCTCATCTCCTTGGCTTTACACTTTTGAGTCTTACATGTGTACTAACACTTACACAAAAGTATTGATAGCAGGTTAAAATTCAAAATTCCTGACAGTTATTTGTAATGTAAGCCATACCATTTATTAGTAGAAAGCTTTTCAGACATTATGAAGTTGGAATTTGGTTTCATAGTCCCTAAGCAGCCCGCTCTTCACCTGAATCTTTATTTTTTATTTCTTCTTTAAAATTTATGTATTTGATACAGGGTCTTGCTACAAAAGTTGGACTTGCAGTGATCCTCCTGTTTCAGCCTCCCAGTACTGGGATTACAGGCATGCATACCAAGGCCAGTTTAAAGTGGCCAGTGTGGCTTGTGGTCCCAAGGCTTGGGGTATCACATCTGGGTTCCTGCGCTTGCCAGGCAGGCACATAGACTGCTGAGCTATCGCCCCTGCCCCCTTTCACCTGAATCTTAATTAAAGTAGAAGGCCACATTTGGTACATACTGAAAAGTACATTTTAAGTATAAATTTAGCTCTCGTAGTTGTGCTGAGCAGGGCGGCATATTTTTTCCCCTCATCTTCATTTAACTTGCAAGGTCTACAGTGATACATATTTTAGGAAGATGCCTATGATTTTAGTATATCTAACTTTTTAAGTCTCTTTCTAGATTAGAATGTATCTCAACATGAAGTTATTAAAAGACATGCTAATTCAGCTAAGCCATTTCGTTGAACATAGCTATATTTCAAAGGCAGTACTTGGCAAGGAGGGATTTTATTTTTGTTCAATTTTTCCAGCAGGCTGGCTTTGCTTGAAGCGCTCCAGGAGCAAGATCTGCTCCTTCCTTCCTGCTAGGCATGTTGCTTGCTCTGAAACCATGCAGATGTAAGGGCTTTGCAGAAAGGGCTTTAGTCTTGTTTTCCTCTTGTGGCAAGCAGTTGCTTGTAAAGAAGAATGCCTCAGTTTTTACTGCAGGCTTTTGGGGTATAGTTGTTCTCTTTATCCTACTTGTCCCCTAAACTTTGCTATTTTCATGTGGCTAGAGGATGTAAAGGTAAAGGCCTAGGATTTCTCTCATTTGAAATTACACATCATCAAAACCCACACCACAGAATCATGAATACCTATCTTTTCATGTGCTTTTCTTTTTCTTTTTTCTTTTTCTAAATGTATTTGCTATAGGGTCCATAGGGTCCTACTGTGTAGATCAGACATAGTGGTTCTCCTGTCTTAAGCCTCCCAAGTGCTGGGATTACAGGTATGCATCACCATTCCAGTCTTCCTGGAAATGTCAAAATTGAGTCCTGCTTTGACAAGGTACAATGGTTATTTAAGAAAATTTATCTTCCTCTGTTAACAGCACAGACACTGCAGCTGTGTGGTGTTTTTCTTTTCAGGATGGCAAACACTTGACATCTCTGGCCACACCATTGTGTTTACAGAGTGTAGGAGCATATTTTTGGCGGGCCAAAATCAGAGCATGGAAAGGTAGTTGGGTGTGCAGTGCGTTGGTAGCATGAAAGCATGAACCTGTGTGCTCTCGCATGTAGAGGTGCTGCGTGTACATAGGGTCTACCCAAGGTGTGCTTACTGTGCTGATCACCAACAGGTCACTTGCTGCGCAGCTCTGAGTGCTCCACTTTTGAGGTGCTTTTCCCAGGGATAACAGCCGTGCAAGTCACTGATAACAGGAATGTGACTCACTGCGGGTGGCACTTCATTCAGTACAGTCTGTTGTTATTAGCAAGTGAGATCATTTTCTTGGAGGGTTCAACATGGAGCGTGGTGTGACTGAGTTTGCATCATGTGTGGGTGGATGGAGGTGTTTCCTAATGTACTTCCATTTTGGTTGGAGGGCACTTGGTGTGTGGACACTTCCTCTGTCAGGGAGCGATAGTTCTTTTGCCAAAACTCTAATGACAAAGTCAATGGTCTCTCTCTTAGGATTTATTTTTTATGTGTCTCTACGTGAATTTTTCTGTAAAGAAGAGAAATATATGAAGTGATTTATAGTGTTGGCCAGCTTTAAAGTAAAGCTTAGCTCTACTTTATCTTGGAAGATGGGCTGGGCTAGAGGGTGTCTCTGAAGGGAGAGGAAAGAAGGCGTTGCTCTTTTCTAGCAGCATGGTCACTTGAACAGGGAAAAGGTTTTCTGCCAAGGGGCAGTGCATCCTCACAGAGTGCAGGTGCTTGAAACTTTTTAAATCACCCTGGCCCTTCTCCATAGTCACATGTAGTGGTACTTAGTGTGTGTCTTCATTCATATCAAATACTTTACTTTCTCTCTGAGAAGAGAATGTGGGCAGCCTTTAAAGACAAATTTCTGGGCACTTTTGGATGTGTAGAAGACTCCCAGGGCAGCACCTAGAAGTCCCAGTTTCTCAAGTTTCACAGGGCAGCCAGACACTTATAATTGAGGTCTCAGGCTTATTCCATTGATGCCAGATTTGTACTTTTAATAAATAGGATGAGGTAACTGGGAGAGGAAAGATTTGGCACTGTCAAGTTTGGTTCCTGCACAATGCTGTAACAAAGTGATTTTATTTTGAAACATGCGTGTATAAAAGTCTTGGAGCTGTCTCAAGGGTAGGTCCTTGGGGTTCTCCGTGTTTTCTCATTTTCTGAGCACATGTATGAACCCCATTCTAAAGGGATTCCCAAACGCACCAGTCTATGAAAGGTGTAGTGCACTTACATGCCTTTTGTATGGCACAGGAAATACTTTGCATGTCAAAGGTGCAATAAATCTGATTAATTTTGAAAACATTCTTTTAAGTAGGCTTGAGGAAAGGATATCTGGATTACAAGGGGTGCTGAAGTAAGTGATCAGTAGTGTCCCCATAACTCTTAAGATTTTGTGATTTCACAATGGACGTGCTGCCTTCAGATAAGGAACTTCACTTGTGTTGCGGTAGGGCACCAATCATAATCAAGCACTAAAAGATTGTGTGGCTTTATATATCTGGTTACTACTGGCCAGGAATATCAATGTTGTAAATTTTTTATCCATTTTTTCATGGAATTGTGATTAAAAAGATGCACAGTGAGGTCTTTCTTTTTTAAAGGAAATATGAGTAAAATTGATTCACGAGCAATAAAATGTGTATAGTTAAAAAAAACCTTCGAGAAACAAAAGTCTCTTACCGTATGAGATTGGATGCTGTAGTGCTGTGCTGGCGGAGAAGTTAGCCAAACAGTGGAGAGAGCATCAAAGTGAATTGTGGTACTTGGGAGAACTTGGTACATGATGAGTTTCTGGTCATTGAATTACGGGTCGTTAGAAGAATTTCACAAGTAATATTGGGGCAGTTGATTACCCAAATGAAGAAAATAATTGTCTTCTGCCTCATGTAAACAAAAGGCTGGAAACATTCACTGTTAAGCCCTAAAAGCACTAGAAGAAAATGTCAGGTGGTACTTGTTATGATCTTCTCATGGGCAAGACGCTTGAATACAGTCAAGGAAAGACAGGACAGACATAACAACTGAAAGTTGCTGATCTGGTTCTCCCCTTTTTCATCTCACTTGAAAAATCTGTATGTATGTAGTTAACTGTGAGGACAGGAAAGTTACAATTAGGCAGAGATACTTCCTTCAGGAGAGTAAATATGAAGAGAGCATCTTTGGAGATTAAATCTCGAGTTTTTAGTGAACAGTACTAATAAGAACTGAAGAGTTTATGGTGCATTTTCAAGGGAATATAATAAAAAAGTGGAATGCTTGGAGTAAAATTGGAACTAGTTATGTAGTATAGTATTTCCAGAATGATCCACAAATGGAACTTCTGTGTTATGGAAGTCTGGTATCCTGAAATCCAGTAGGTATAGGTCTGAAATAGTCCATTTTTATCTTTAGTCCTTTTTACTTTGTTGGATTTTTTACTTTATTCATAAGGGCAATCAATCAAGTTTTTGCAGTAGATAAATTCTGGATTGTTGGGAAGGTTGGGATACCACAGCAATATAGCTTGTTGTATCTTCCCATAGGATGGCTGGCTTTACATATGCTCTCCGCAAGTGTTCTTGTTACTGAGTCACGTTTTTGTTGTTGTTTTAAAATTTTTTGAGAGGCTCTTACTGTGTTCAGACTGACTTGAGCTCAGTGTATAAAGAGCTGGCTTATAGTTACTTCTGGGACAAAATTTTGGATTTTTTTTCCTCCAAAAGTAGAAGTGATTTTGTTTTAATCATGAAAATATGGCCTCATTTTAAAAGTTCAGTAAGTTTTGACTAATTGTCTAAAGATGATCCACTGTTTGCTACTACTAAAGATTATTAAACAATAAAATACAGAGCACAGCGTGGTATACAGGAAATGAACTTGGTATTTTGAGGTTTAGAACTGACTACAGCTCAGTGATACAGTTCCTGCCTAGCATACTTGTGGCCCTCAGTGGTCCAGTGCTCTGCACTATGAAAGGAAAAAGTAGGAATCGAGTTTATTATTGTAAGTTGCAAATAACTATTGGCCTCAGTTTCCTCCTGCAGTTACTAAGGGAGCTAAATTGTTTGCTCTTTTTTTCCCCCTGTGTAGTTGGTACAGGGTCTACAGAGTTTCTACATAGATCGGACTGACAGTGATTCTCTTGTTTTCAGCCTCCCAAGCACTGGGATTACAGGCATGTGCCACCACACCTCGTCTCAGTCACCATCTCAGCGCACATGGCTGGGGGCTGGCTTGGCACTCCAGGGATCGAATCCCAGCTGCTGCCCTCTGCCTAAACAGGGGCTTTAGTCTGCTGAACTATCTGGCCAGCCCTGTTTACTCTTTTTTTAGTTGTTTTGTTTTTTTGATGGGACCAGGGTTTGAACTCATGACCTTGCACTTGCCAGGCAGGCTCTTGTGCCGTGGAGCTATCTCCCCGGCCCCCAGCCCTGTTTACTCTTTAATAACCCTTCTGTTTAATTTTATTTGTTGAAAAGAACTTGAAATTCTTTCCATTCTCAGGATGTTATGTCCTTCCACTTTTATTTATTTATTTATTTATTTTTAAAATAAACTTATTTATTTATGTATTTTCTTGTTTCAGAACCTTTATTGTTTATTCACTCATTTTTATGGCCGGCTCAGCCCGCCCTGAGAGCAGGGCTGGCGGAGCATGTGGTGCTGGGGATCGAACCATGGTCCCTGAAGCCGCCCAAGCTTTCCTAAGCAGGTGCTTTAGACCACTGAGCCATTCTGCTGGGGCCCCCTTCCACTTTTAAAAAGCACATTATTCTACAGGTATTGGTGCTCTGAAAGGAATTTCAGATTCTGGTTTTAACATTGATTTAAAAATGTATATAATTGTTTTTTTTTTTTTTTTTTTTTTGTTACTGGGAATCAAATTCAGGATTTTGTGCTTGCCAGGCGGGTGCTGTGCCACTGAGCTATATTACTGGCCTTCCCCTTTTAAAATTAATTTACTTATGTTTTTGTACTGGGAATCAAACTTAGGACCTCATGCAAAATGTGTGATTTCTATGAGCATATTTTAAATTGAAACTTAAATGTTCTAATGTATCTCAGTTTATTAAGCCCATAACAATTAAAGAATACCATTTTAGTCACTTTGCTGCTCATGGAGACATCTCATATCTTTCTTTAAAAATTTGTTTACCGGTTAGTTTTATGAGTTCATAATTGGGTTAAAATTGAGCTATTTTAAAGTGGTCATTTTTTATAAACTTGTTTTAAGATTTTTACTTTCAAATTAAGCTAAATCAACACGTGTTTGTGTAAGCCTTTGTATTTTGGAGATTTTGTGATTATGCACCAAGATTATTTTACTTTTTAGGTTAGAAACTCATAATCACCTGGTGCAATTTGTATTAACTTTGAAAAAAATTTGTGTGTGTTTGTGATAACTGGGAATCAAACCAAGTGCTTTCTCATTGAATTATACATCCCTAGTCTTTATTTTTTAATCTTTTGAGAGAGTCTTGCTAAGTTGAAATAACTCGAGTCTTCCTGCCTTGGCTTCCTAGAGTACCGGGATTATAAGTGTATACCACTACACCCTGCAGTTTGTTTTTCTTTTTTTAAATAGTAGCATCTGTATCAGTTGATTTTTTTCCTTAGGAAGTCTGTTAAGTGAATTTTTTCCCCTCAAATTAAGGTATAGTTGTATTTTGGGTTTGAGTTGAATTTTAAGGAAAGATAGAATTTGTTTAGAGGATTTAGTGAATACTGTCAATGACAGTATATAAAATCAGTGTTAGATTTTTCTTTGGTATGCATATAATGTGGTTAGATCTTAGAATATTAATACTTTGATACAGCTTAAAATGACCATACTACCTTTTAAAATTAAAGCTTTTTGCATATTGTTGACATTTTCTTCTCATATATCTCTCTTATCTCTAAACATCAAAGTGATCTTAAAACTAATTCTTCTTTGGAGTACAGTATTGTCATCATTATGTAAAAGATACATGGAAGCAATTTCTCTGTTATCTTGGTCTCAGTTTATGGAGCAGAACTTAGAACCCTCAGTTTTCAGCACCAGAGCTTCTGGACAGCGCCTTAGGGAGGGAAATGGAGTAGGTAATTATTGTTGGCCCTGGCCACCTCCTCTCTGAGTCATGGGCTCAGGAGGCCACTGCTGTATCCCTAGCTCTCTCTCAACCCATTTTGCATGTGCAGGACAGGTGAAGAAATAAGGCAGAGATGAAGAAGATCAGAACCATGGCTTGGGAAGCTGCTGTGAAGTAGAGTGACATCTGCCAGGGAAGGGGTGTTTCTTTCCTGTGTCTTTGTGGAAGACAAAGAGACACGCAAAGAGGAGAGACAGATGTGATGTAACACCTGCCACTGCTCCCTGCCCTCAGCAATTTTTTTTTTTTTTTTTGTGGGACCAGGGTTTGAACTCACGACCTTGCACTTGCCCAGCAGGCACTTGTGCCTCAGAGCTATCTCCCCAGCCCCGCAGCAATTGTTGTTGTGTGTCACTTGTACCATAGTTGTGGTTCTCTGACTACTGCACCTATAAAATAATTATCCCAGTACCACCGTGATTAATTCTGTAAAGTTCTCTAACAGCTACTGTGTGTTTAGATTTCCCAATTATCTCCAAGTCTATATTATTATTTCCTATCTTTCAAAATGGGAGATTAATAAGAATTTGTATATTGCCTTTACTGAAGAGCAGTTACTTTTTCCCACTTCATGCCGGTGACTCTTTTGCAGAGTTCAGGTCAGGCCCTTTGGCTGTCTTTGTTTCCTGTAGGTGTCCTTTGCCCTTTGTATTTCTGGTTATGTAGGGACTTGATTACATTTGGGCTCTCAGTTTTTATCCCAGGTACTACTTTTCTCTTTCTGCTTGTTGCATCAACAGGCACTTGATACCTGGTTTGTCCCAGTACTGATTAAGGCAGTGGCCACTGGACTTCTCTGTGTAAAGAACATTGACCCTTGACAGTCAGAAAGTGCTGTAGTCCCCCAATCTCAATCTGGGTTTTAAAATTTTGTGTTCAGCTGTGGCCCAAAAACATTAAATGGCATCTTTAGGACACAATAACTTAAGTAACTTGTATGACAGCATGTTTTTCTAGTTGTTTTACTAGTTGGTGCTGATCTGTTATGATAAAGTTTGTCCCTTGTGTATAAACTTTATCATAGATATATACTGTAGAGATTGGTGCTGTCTGTGGTCTCAGGTATCCACTGAGGGGCTTGGAATGTGTCACTTCTCAATAGGGGCTGGCCACTGTGACACATGGTCTGTAGTATGAGTGTCTTGTTTCCTAAAAGCTTCTTACTTTATCATTTTAGAGTGATTTCTTGCCAGAATCAATTGCTACATTGTTGGTGGGGAGTGGGATTTATATTTTACACAAGCTCCGTAAGAATTCTGACCTTCTATAATGTATGGTAGCCACTTACGATACCGGAGGTAGGGCCTGAGAGTTACAGAACAAAACTGAACCAACCCCATCCCAAACAAAACAGAACTGTCCTGAAGAGGTGAGTTTGAATCTAAATATTGATGAATTTGGTGAACCTGGTTAGATTAACAGCAATAGTCAGTGAATGAAACCTTCAGGTTAGTGATTTTGAGGCACAAAGAAAAAGGAAATGTGTCCTGGCTGGGGTGTGAGAGGCGTGGATATGATCCCTGTGGTAAAGTTAGGTACACATTAGTAAGAATAAATGTAACATGTCAGACTGTGGTGTAAATTCAAGGGGAGAGGAGGGGGGATAGCAAAATTAATAAGGGTATAGATTGAACCTTCTGTTTTTATATCTATATTTGCCTCGTTTGATTTTTGCAAGTTTTTCATGCCATTTTTGCAGATGCAGAAGTGGGCTCAGAGAGGCAGTAACATACATTACGGTAACTGATGGAGGAAAGTTCAGCAGCCCAGCCTCCCTGCTGAGGAAATAGGTCTCACTTTTTACACCAAGAGATGCTTCTTACTGCATGCACGTCCTGGTGGCTGAGCTGTGGGCAGGCGGGATGACTTTCTGTGACACTTTGCTCTTCTCACTTGTTGAATGTAAAAGAATGGTATCCTTGTGCCCCAAGGGCAGACCCCTCCTTTCTAATGCACTAAACCAGTGGAGGTTGGACCTGGCCTCCAATTCTTGTGGTTTGTAATCTTTCATGGGGTGACTCGCAGTGAAGTGGGGCCCTGGACCTGTGTCTTCTGCTTGTTAGCTTTAGCACTCCTAGAGTCCTCTCTCAGGATAGATGCACCTTCCACCTTGGCATTCCTGCTTTACAGAGTACAGTACATAAGGTTGGCAGTGTCCTCTTGGCCACTGCCTAGCCCGGCAGCTCCTTGTACACGTGGCACCAGGGGCTTGGTATCTGTGACCTGTTGGAAAACCTGTATGAGTTCTGACTTAAAGATCACAAGGTTTCAAGATCAGGCACTTGAATCCACCAATCAAGGTTATTACCCAGGAGTTCTGAGATGTGTCTGAGAATCCATGTATTTTAAAAGATGAGGTTTTTAGAAAGTTCCCTGGGCAGTACCTAGACAGGGATGAGAACCACAGTTGTGTAGTCTGATGAAAAGTTCTAAAGGAGAAGGAGTATGTATTAGACTCAGGACTTTGTGAATTTAAACCCGAGGCAGATTAGATTTAGAGGAGTGGATTGTATAAAAGAAACCCTGCAGATTATTGTTATTACTGTTGTCATTTTTCATGCATTTGGTACAGGGTCTCACTACCCATCTCAGGTTTCCACTGTTCCTCCTGTTATCAGCCTCCCCAGTACTGAGCTTGCAGGTGTGCACCACCACACCCGGACTCAGTGGCCAGCTCTGTGCACCTAGGGGCCGGGCTGGCACAGCATGTGGTACTAGGGATTAAACCCACCATCCCTGCATTTGCCTATGCATGTACTTAGTCAGCTGAGCTATCTTGCTGGCCCTGCAAGTAATTTTAGTAGAATATCAATGTTTAAACATTCTCTGATTGGATCTTTATTTATTTATTTATTTTTAGAATTTTTTATTTTATTTTATTTTATTTTTCTTGTTTCAGAACTTTTGTTTGTTTATTTTTTTTTTTATGGCCGGCTCAGCCTGCCCTGCGGGCAGGGCTGGCGCAGCATGTGGTACCAGGGATCGAACTGCTGTCCCTGAAGCCGCCCAAGCTTTCCTAAGCAGGTGCTTTAGACCACTGAGCCATCCTGCCGGGCCCCTGGATCTTACTTTAGCTGGAATGGATTGGTGGAATATATGGTATATTAATCAAATAACTGCTATTGCCATATATTCTGCCTCAAATTTAGAATACTGTGAAGATACTGAATGTTAAGTCTGTGAGTTGTAATTATATATGTCTCTGATTTTGGAGCATCTGTGAAAGTTTAAAGTATTTCAAGTCTTGATTACGAATGTGAATGATCACTTTTTGTGCTTAGAAATGCCAGGTTAGAGGTTTTTATTGTGCTGAGAAAATTGATACTCAATCCAGAGTGAATTTCATGTTTCACGTTTTTCTGAAACATAATATTTGTTGAAATTGGTGCCAGGGCTCAGATTCCTAAAAAAGAGTCTGGTGAATGGAAGGGGAAATGTGACCTGAGGGGTATTAAATGAGTGTCATTAGAGACTAGTGAAGGGAGCAGAGAAGAAAAATTACTTGACTGCATTTTGCTTGAGAAATTCCCAGGGAAAATAGCCAGAGCAGGGATGGAACATCCTGCGGTGTTTGATGGCCGGTGAGCTGTTCGTATAGCGGTCAGCAAGCACCCCTAGAATCGACACAGGCCGGAACAGCATCCTTTGAGCTTCATTTAGGAATGTCCTGTGCCAGTGGTGAGAAAATCTAGAGCCTTATGGCCAGCTCCTGTGAGGTGGTGGAAGCCGAAGTGTCTGGGCACAGGGCGGAGTGGGCTGGCTGTGCACTGTTCTGTGCATTTGGATCAGAATGAGCGAGATTACAAATGGGCCAACCCAGTGATTGTAGATAGTCTGTGTGTAAAAGGATGCTGCTGTTTGTTTGTTTTCTGTAAGGCAGTTTCCCTTAAAGCACATTCTGAAAGTCAAGATGACGCCTTGCAGTAGAGAAGTGATCTGTTCAGAATTGAAGCATCTCGGGTGCTTTTGGTTGGGATGGTGTGCCTTTGGAGTGAAACAAAAGAGAAGCTACGAAGAGGGCTCATTACTCAGTTTGCAGGTTAAGCAACAGGTGCCAAAAGTGAAGATATTAAAAGTAATTATACTATAGATGT
This sequence comes from Myocastor coypus, assembly GCA_004027025.1. Classification (NCBI taxonomy): domain Eukaryota; kingdom Metazoa; phylum Chordata; class Mammalia; order Rodentia; family Myocastoridae; genus Myocastor; species Myocastor coypus. The sequence goes on along the minus strand of PVJA010012557.1, from coordinate 29,150 downwards.
GGAAAAATAGAGAGTTAGAATATATTTGTAGCATTTTGGGTTGTACGTGCGGTTTCCCATAGTTGATAGGGACCTGTAATAATTCTTAGTTTTCATGATGAAATGGCCTGTTGACAGGTTGATATGTACCTCATAAAATGTTTATTAGGGCAGTTACATGATTAAAAGGTGCTCCATGAGGTTGGAGGGTGTATTTTACCTATGGTGTGGCATTTCCCATTTACATTTCAATTTCTAATATGCTCAGGTTTACTGTCATGCCATATATGTATTTGGTTTCCTCTCATGTATTTGTAAAAAATAGAGTGTCGCAGGCTCCAACTAACAGGAGAGTGGAAGGAAAAAATAGGATTTAGGCTGACTACTTAGAACCGTGTTACTTTAACCAGAGCACTAGCAAAAACCATGATAATCCAAATAAAAATACTAGTATTATCTTTTTTAAAAAAAATTTATTTATTATTTTTATTCTTGTTTCAGAACCTTTGTTTACTCACTCATTTTTATGGCTGGCTCAGCCCACCCCAAGGGCAGGGCTGGCGCAGTATGTGGTGCCGGGGATCGAACCACGGTCCCTGAAGCTGCCCAAGCTTCCCCAAGCAGGCGCTTTAGACCACTGAGCCATCCCGCTGGGCCCCACTAGTATTATCTTTACACTAGTGTTTGACTCTGTTTTACTCAGGTGATTCCAGGACTATGTAGACTGTGGCACATGGTGGCCTCTGGAGGCCAGCATCACCACCATGAAAGCTCTGCAGCATAGCACCATGAGGTGTGGGGAGGGTAGCAGATGCCCAAACTCCAGAGCTGGCACCACTACTTCTACTGATGAAAGTGTCTTTGAGAAGATTGTCTGCATTTTCCTTAAAGTTACTGTTTTTGCTGTCATCTTTCTTTAGTTTTGTTTATTTTTTTATGAATTTAGGGCAGGTCTACAGGATCTCACTATGTAGATCCAACTTGTGGTGATTCTCCTGTTTTCAGCCTCCCAAGTGCTGGGATTACAGGTGTGGGCCACCACACCCAGTCTTTTCTTTAGATTTAAAAACAAAATTTTTGCCAAGGCTTTCCCACTTGTGAAGAGTCTTGCCCTGAAGAGCTGCAGTTCATTACCATGCCTGGAAGAACTGCCCATGAAGCAAGGCAGCATTCCAGTTGTGCTGGCGCTGTTCCCTCTGGCCAGGCAAGTGTGAAGGAGCCCTGTCGCAGGAGTGTGCATGGTGGCACTGATGTGTTTGCGAGTCTCTAACAGGGTCAAGATGTAGCTCTTGAGAGTATAGGTTTTGCTGCTTTGCAGTTCTAGTTTGGAAGTTGCTCAGGTTCTTCAAGGCTAAGTGAAATTTGTTCCTCTTCTGTGTGTTGTTGGTCCTCCAGTAAATAAAGAAGTGAGGAGGGCTACTTTTAATCCCCTGAAGCTCCTGCTGCTGTCACGTAGTTGTTGGGTACACTGTGACAGTCACTCAGCACTACATTCACACTTGGCCAGCACTGACCACACAGGAATGGTTTGAAGTTTCCGTTCACTGGAAGTGTGGTCATAGTGAGGTTTTAAATGAAAATTCATCTGAGCATACAGTAAACAAAAAAGAGCAACAGTAGCCAGCTGTCAAGGAAAAGACTGATGGGTAGAATAAACAGAACGCTTTGTGCAATATAAACAATCTGTTTTCATGGCTTTTTCTTTTCATTTTTTGAAAACTGATTGGGAGAACTTCCAAATCCAGTAGAAGTTGGTTAAACAGAAGAGACAGCTGATCTAAGTGTGTGTCAGTGATTACTAGAACTTGCCTCAGGAGCTGCGATAATGGCAGTGTCAGCGACTTTACAGGAGACACATACAGTCTGTTGCAGTGGACCTGGCTGTGACTGTGACTTCCTCCAAGATGCAGCACCTTTAGCATCTGGAAAGAGGGGAAGGATACTGTGGGGAGAAGGTGACAGCTCCTTGAACTCACATCACCACTTCACTCACCAGGTGGCCATACAGAAGTTAAGGGTAGCTGGCAAATGCCTGCATGGGCAACAGCTTGACCCCTGCAAGAGAGGGCTTGAGTTATAGTGGTGGGAGACCAGGAGGGAAATAATTCTGTGCTTTAGACCATGTACTGTTTCGATGATGGAGGCTGGTATGGATGGATGTCAGGTAGGGTGTGTGGTGAATGTATATATGTATATGTGGATGTGTATATATATGTGTGTGTATATGTATATGTACATATCTATGTACAATGATACTGAAGAGTAGGAGAGGCAGTTACCTTTTACACTGATTTCTGTCTTAATTCAGGGCTCAACAAACTTTGTGCATAAAGAAATATTTTTGTACAGTTCCCTTTAAGAATGTAAAAACTTTTCTTAGCCTGAGAGTCACACAAGAATGAACTACTCCTGTTTTCATTGGGCTGGTAAAATTAGGGAGCTGTTCAAATAAGCTTCACAAGTCGTAGCCAAGTTAGGTAATTTGAAGTATGAACTGTACTAAATGTGAAAAATTAAAATACAACAAAACAGCACAGCTAGAGTTCACATTTACTTTCATTTTTAAAATTTTTGGTGGTGCTCGGGATTGGACCTAAGCCCTGAAGATTAGGCATGTATGTGTTCTGCACTGAGAGACATTACCAGTCTTTCTACTACACTTTTAAAGAATTTTTTTCAAGTGAAATTTTATTGAGGTTAAAAAATGGCCTTCACAGACTAAATAGAAAGTATTATGAACTTCTGCGTAAAACTTGTCAGTGTTTTGATTCTTAAAACAATCACCTGGTTTAGGAAAGTATGTGGTCTTGATTTGGGACCACAGTTAATGTATCTTTGACAAAAATGTGTTCATATGTGGGAAGCTTATTGGGGATTCTCTCCTATGTGCCTATTTATACTCCCAAATATAATTCCTTATTTTTCCCCTGTGAATTATACAGACCAAGTATATTACCTTAAAAATATGTAAAATTGTACATGAATTTAGAAATCTATGCTAAAACTTTATAGGCTAAAACATCAAATTCAATTTGATTTGTGTTAACTCTTGAGCTTGATTAAAATTATCTAAAAATCCCTTATAAACTTGTTAAATATCTACATGTGACTTAGGTTAAAAACAACAACAGCAACACAACAAAACCAAAAAGGCCCCCCAGCCCTACAGGCTAAGGACACACTACATGTATTGCAGTTCATACTTCAAGTTACCAAACTTGCTGCTACTTGTGAAGCTTATTTGAACAGCTCTCTAATTTTACCAGCCCCACAAAAACAGGAGTAGCTTATTCTTGTATGACTTTCAGGCTAAGAACAATTTTTACATAGTCACAGGGGCCAGCACGGCACCATGTGTTGCTTCTAAACAGAATATGTTAGGCTGGGGAAATAGCTCAGTGGCTTAAGTGCCTGCCTGGCAAGGGCAAGATCCTGAGTTTGATCCCCAATATGGAAAAAAAAAATGTATTGTTTTATATGTTCTTACAGAGATTTTGAAAATGAGACATACCTTTCTAGTATGAGGTTTTATTTATTTATTTATTTATTTGTTTGTTTATTTATTTATTTTTGTCTTTTTGAGAACAGGGTCTCGCTATGCAGTTCAGGCTAGCCTTGAGCTCACTTTTGTAGCCCAGGCTGGTCTCGAACTCACATCGATCCTCCTGCCTCAGCCTCCCGAGTGCTGGGATTGCAGGAGTGCGCCACCACGCCTGGCAAGTATGAGGTTTTAAATAGCTATTTTAAAATACCTGTTCTGTTCATCCTAAATATTAGATTGCAGTTGCTGGAATTCTTAATAGGCTTTTTAAAAATTGAGTTACTAATGTATAAATGTATGTACTTATTTAATAACTAAGGCTGTTTAATAACTAAGGCACCTTAAAATAATTCGACCTGTAATTCGGCCAAGGACCACGGTGAATATTTTTGTTTCTTCTTTAAAAGCCAAAATCTGTGACCTATATGGCTAATAAATAAGATCATTTTAGAAACAAAACTATACATATTACATAATGAGAACTAAAAATCATACACTGAGGCCTTTAATAGACTCTGGTAGTACAGGCTAAATCTATACAGCATGTGGGATAATTTTCATCTAGTTGATGTTACTAGTATTTAATTTTTTTTTTTTTTTTTTTTTATATTGACTTACTCTCTGTTGGCTTAGTCTCTCCTCTGCACTATTCTATCTGTGGTAGTCAGGAGATACTGTTCCTGAACTCCAAGCAATTCTTAACTCCTTGGTATTGTATAAAGCCATGTGTTGGTTCTATCTGAGTCTGCTCAAAATAAGTACTATTATGTATGTGTTGCTTGCGAAACTTCATATTACTGCAAATACTTTTGTCATTCTTACGCTGCATCTAAAGTCTTACCTGTGAGCCACTTGGATGACTCTAAATATCTAATGTGGTGGTCTTTTTTTAATGTATGTATTTGGCAGAGGGTCTTACTACACATCTCGGACTCATAGTGATCCTCCTGTTTTCAGCCTGGCCAGTGCTGGGATTATAGGCACATACTATCATGCCCAGTCTCAGAGGCTGACTCAGTGTGCCCAGGGGCAGGGCCAATGAGGCATGTGGTGCTGGGGATCGAACCCTGGTCCCTGCAGTTGCCTAAGCATGTGCTCAGTTTTCTGAGCTGTCTTGCTGGCCCTAATATAGGTGGTAGGACCTTTTCCCAAGACCAAGTTAAAAAAACAAAAACAAAAAACCTGCTTAACCTTACATTATAGTAATCTTAATTAGCATATACACATAAACATGTAAACTTGAATGGTAATTTTAAAAATTGCAACAATACCCCAACCTATTAAAATGGTTGCTCTCCAAACATCAGAAAATAACAGATGTTGGTGGGTCTGTGAAAACATTTGAACACGTGCTTTGTTGATGGGAATGTTGTGTGGTACAGATGCTAATGAAAACAATGCGACAGTTCTTTAAAAAAATTAAATATGGAATCACCATATAAAGCAGCAATACCCCTTCTGGGTATATGCCCAAAGAAATGTGAAGCAGGGTCTCAGAGATATTTGTACATTAATATGCATAAGCAGCAATCGTGGTGGCCGAAAGGTAGAAGTAATCCAAGTGTCCTGTGGATGAATGTATAAATGAAATGTGGTATACAAACAGTGGAATATTATTGAGCCTCAGAAAGAGAAGGAATGCTGACATTTCCACAGGATGGATAAACCTTATAGATTGTTAGGGTTAGGACCTGGGGTGTCCCCCCAAAAGTCTCACCTGTTCACTTGTGGGGTAATTGGAGTATGGGGTCGCTGTCCACATTAGTGATTTGATCCCTGGGGAATCCACAGCAGACTTGGTGGGAAGAGCTGGGTCACTGGGGCATCCGTGACCTGGAGGACTACATCTCTCTTCCTAGCTCCTGCCTTCTCTTTGTGCACCCTGGGCTCCCTGATGTGAGCAACTGACCCTTCCACAGTATCCCTCTGCCATGACTTTTCTGCCTTGGAGCCAGCTGAGTATGGACCAAGATCTTTCCGTTGTGGGTAATAGGTGTTTTGTCCCAGCAAGGAGAAAGTGACTTAAGACAAGGATATGACACAAAATGGGTCTGTTGCAAAAGGATGCAATTGCATGATTCCATTTACATGAGGTTCCTAGAATAATTGTATTCAGAGACAGAAAGTACAGTGCTGGTTGTCAGGGGCTCAGGGCAAGGGAGGAATGAGGAGTTATTTTAATAGGTATAGTGTTTTAGTTTTATGAAGTAAAGCATTTTGGAAAAAGTACAGTATGAGTGTTTAAGTACCATTGAACTGTACAGTTAAAATGATTACAGCCTCACATTTTCATATATATATATATATATATATATATATATATATATATATATTTACAATTTAAAGCATGGAATAAATGCTCTCAAGGTCATTTCTTCGTAGCCCTTTTCATAAGTTAAAAACAAAGATAAATGAATGAAATTATTTTCTCTTTTTCATCCAGTACTGTTGCCAGTTTCAAAACAAAACTGGTACCGAGTATGTATCTTGGTGAGCAGCCCAGTAGTTCAAGGCATAGCTCTTTTCATTGTGGTAGTCCATGTGGAACCAGTGAACTGTGTGTAATCTAATTAAAAATTTTTTTTATATTTGTTTTTCGTAGACAGGGTCTCCCTATTGTAGTCCAATTCATGGCAATCCTCCTGCTTTAGCATTCTGCGTGCTGGGATTATATGTATGTCACCATGCCTGGCTTACTTATGTTTTTTTTTTTTTTTTTTTAGAATTTTTTATTTTATTTTATTTTTTCTTGTTTCAGAACTTTTGTTTGTTTATTTATTTATTTTAATGGCCGGCTCAGCCTGCCCTGAGGGCAGGGCTGGCGCAGCATGTGGTGCCAGGGATCGAACCGCAGTCCCTGCAACCGCCTAAGCTTTCCTAAGCAGGTACTTTAGACCACTGAGCCATCCTGCTGGGCCCCACTTTAGTATGCATGAGTGCTCTAACCTGCCTGTTCCTCAGTTTTCTCAGGTGTACTATGGTGCTTATTTTGAATGTGTTCAGGGACAGTTTTCTGAAAGAAGATATTGCTCCCTTGAGGGTTGTTTAGAAAATTAAGAGTAACTTGTAAAGCCTTGGTGTAATCCTTGGTGCATACATAGCAGTTAGATGTTTACACTCTTGCCTGCCAGGCCCATGGTATTAGACTTAGAGTCTAATACCACAACTTCCTCCTTCACTATAGCAGTTTTCCCAGAGTGGCATATGTGTTCAAAGTAAATTATCCAAATGTTATGGGTTGTGTCTGGACATGATCCTCCAAAGCCTCAAGCAGTCATGGGAGGCAGCTTTTTGAAGGTGGCTAAATCTAGACTTTGTGATTGATTGATGGTCCAATGCTGGGAGTAAGAATGTGTGTGCTACACCTGCCCTAAGATGGATAGCCTGCATTCCATATAAGAGAGAGAAAGAGGTTTGTCCATCTCTCCCTTATTTTTCCTATCTTCTAGCACCATGAACTGTTACCCTTCTGTCATGTGCCATTCTGCATTAAGGTAGCCCATTATGGACTGAAACCTCTGTGAACTGTGAGCTAAATAAACCTTTCTTTTAATTTTGGATATTGGATGCTTTGTCTTAGCAATGAAAAAAAAGTAAGACAGAATTTGCTGCCAGAAGTGGGGTCATTACTAGGACTATACCTAGCCAAGTGGTTCAGGAGTCACTGGGAATGGTTTATGAGAAGAGCTCTAAAAGGTTCAGAGATAGTGGCTTAATAGTAGACCTACAACATGTTAGGCTGTCTCTGTGGGAGATTCTGGACAGAGTTGAGAAGACAAGAAGGCTGATAGAAATCCTGCTCATAAAGACCAGGCTTGGGATATTTCTGATAGGAAGGAGTGCATTGCCTGTGGAACTCCAAATTTTGCTCATGTTCAAGGACTTTGCCTGGGACTTAAGATTCAGAGTGATGGAGTAACTAACCTTGAGGAGAGATTTCAGGACAGTTAAATGTTGAGGTTGTGGCATGGATACTGTTGGAAGCTTTTAGCTACATTTACTTTGAGAATCAAGAGCAAAGAATCCAGCAGAATAATTGAGTATTTTGTGAGTTTGGCCAGAAAGGAAGCTCCAGTAAAGCTGTGGATTGCAAAATAGAGGATAGACCTTATTTCTGAGAAGCAGTAGGAGAATGGAACAGATGGTCTGAGGGCATCAGAAGAAGCAGCAAGACTCTACCCTCTGTAGCCTCAAAATTGCTAAAGCAAGAGATCTTGCTTTGAGAAGAAAGCTGCTGACCACAATGGTCCAGAATGGCAGCGGCATAGAAAATTTGTTCCTCAGAATTGGATTCTTAGTCCTCGGGAAATTTGTTTCTTAGAATTGGATTCATAGTCCTCAGCGATCTAGGTACTTGACCTCTACAGCCAAGGGAGGTGGAAGCTTGGCTACTGGCTACTGCTCCAGCTGGCAGCAGACCTTGGCATCCATCATGCACGCAATGCTGCTTTTAGAATGGACGAGTTATGGGGTGAGGAAGGCTTGCATGCTAATTCGGGAAGGCCTGGGGACCTGGCAGTGTGCTGATGAGTGGACAGTGTGTGAAGCCAAAAATGTGAAACCAAAGGTATGGTGGAGACTTCAGAAGTTTGGAGATGCCAACAGCAAGGAAGGGAGCAGAGTTGGCTGAAGACAAAATTCACGGGAGGTACAACCACCACAAGTGCTGTAGGGGAGGAGCCACCCCAGCCTTTTGGAGTTCACATCTTACCACAGATTGCCTTGGATGGTGCACCTGAGACTACAGGACTTATTGTTTGCCCAGCTGGATTTTGGACTTGGTTTGGTCCCATTCCTTTGTATCCCCATGTCTGTAACTTTTGGAATGGAAATGTCCTGTCTTGTGCCATTGCTTGTTGAAGTGTTTAGCTTTCCTTTTATACAGGGACTCATAGCTAGGAGTTTGCCCTTAAATCTCAAAGGGGATTTGGGACTTGGTTTTTATAGCAGTACTGAAACTGTTAGGACTTCGACAATTTTTCAAGATGGCCTACATCTCTTACACATAAAGGGATATACCTGATCCTTTCTGGGGCCAGAGGCAGAATGTTATGGTTTGTATTTGGATGTTCCCTCAAAGCAGTGGTGGGTTTAGCTTTTTGGAGGTGGCTGAACTTAGAGTTTGTTATTGATTCCTGTTGCAGTGCTGGGATTAAGGTGTGAGTGCTGTAACCACCCTAGAGTGGGTAGCTTGCATAGAGTATGAGACGTAGAGGATTGTCTCGCTCCCTCTCTCCCTGTTTTTTATTGCTGCCTTTTTTTTTTTTTTTGTGGTACCGGGGATCAAACTCAGGACTTTGTGCTTGTCATGCAAATGCTTATCCACTGAGCCGTCTCCCTGGCCCCTCTTATTGCTTCTGCTTTCTTCTGCTGTCATGAACCGTTGTTCCTCTGCCCTGTCACCCTGCTTTGGTGTCAGCCAACTGTGCATTGAAACTTCTACAAACTGTGACCTAAATAAACCTTTCCATTTTTAATTTTGGGTGTCGGGTATTTTGTCTCAGTAACTGGAGAAAATTAAGACACTAAAGATGGAACAGAGGTGAAGCAGTTATAAATATGTATTGATTAAATAATTCTTTGAATTTCAAGTGAAATCTGAAAACTGTAGTTGTTACTTGTTTACATGATGATGTATGCTTGAATGAAAAATGCATGTCAAAGAATGAAGTTAGGCAAGCCTGTCCTGAAGTCTTTTTTTTTTTTGACAGGATTTTACTACATAGGCGAGGCTGTCCTCAAATTCACAACAGCCTTGCCTCAGTCTCCCCAAGTGGTAGGAGACTGAGGGCATGCACCACCATGCCTGGCTCTGAAGTCCAAATGTTATCTAGGACCAAGAAAGTCTAAAAATGTGTTACAGAAACTTTAAAAAAGTTTTAAGGACTGGGGAGATAGCTCAGTAGAATAAGCTCTTGCAGGGACCTGTGTTCAATCCCCGGTTCCATGAAAAAAAAAAAAAAAAAAGGAAAAGAAAAGAAAAAAAAATTGAAATACAAGCTATTGACCAAAAAGACTTCAGTTCCCTTTAGTTGTTGTAGAAAATGTTGAGTATAAGTGGTTTAAACAGTGCCTTTTAAAACCCTGTCACCCAAGGACATTAACCAGCCATTCACATCTGCAACAAACAGCTTTGTTGACGACTAGTGCTCTCCACTTGATGCTACCAGATCAAAGCCCTTTGTTCCTTTATTCACTGACTATACTTATGCTGAAAAATCTCAAGTTTTGAAGCCACGTGGTTCCAGAAGATGTTTCTAACCTGTATTTCATGTGAGCCATGGCATTGTGTAAAGCATTGGTATTACAGCACTGTTCCACAGAAGTGCTGTCCTGCCTTAGTCTGCTTTCTTCACAGGCTTCTCAGCCTCTCTGGTCCCCCCGCCCCCCATCAGGATGTGCAGCAACATCTGGGACTGTGGTTGGTTGTCACAGCTGGAAAAGCAATGTTAGTGTTAGCTGGGAATCGGAAGGGATATTGCTGAACATCCTGCGGGGCTCAGGATAGCCCTGGGCCACAGGAAGCTCAAGCACTCCTAGAGCAAAAGACTGGAAACTCAGTCCCAGAGACACTTTCTGATGTCCTTTCTTCAAATCTCAGCATTTTAATTACCTGTCCTAATTGTTACCCACTTGACGAAAGCTGGTTCTGGCCTTTGCATCCACATAATAACTTTTGAATCGAACATTCCCAAGCAAGATACTTTTGGACCTTAGTCCTTTTATTTTTATTATATTGTGTTGGGAATCAAACCCAGGGCCCTGTGTGTGCTAAGTGTAGAAATCTACCACTGAGCTATACACTCAGTCCAATACTTTATTTTTATCTTACAGTTGGTTCATTCCTTTGCTGAATTCCACAAGTGTAGGCTCTAAATCTTGACTCATCTTTGTTTCTTGCAATGTGATGTAGATATAGTAGGGTGCAGTATCTGTTGGAATGCATGAGCAAATGTTGCGGTGAAGGTTTGCCGTGTGCTGACACAGCACAGCCAGGCCAGCTGCGCTGAATGCTGGGTGGGTGGTGAGCATGCTGTGTGGTGGGGGTGAAGGGAGGCTCTGCAGTGAGTTGGAGTCAGGCTTGAGTAGGGGTAGAATGTGAACCCCAGGGCTCTGAGGAAGGAGAAACAGTGCTGAGTGCACCAGGCATGTAAACATGCACGTGCACACACACACACTGAGGAAGTGTAATGCTATTGGTACCATGACAGCAAACAGCCACTGTCTACCTGGAATGTTTGTGTCTGCTTGGCTCAGCTGGTAGCTTAAGTCTCTTGGCTTTGCAGTGTTAGATGAATTGAGAGTAGGTAGAGGATGCTTTTAATCTGTTTTTTTGATATATAATGGCTAAAGTCTGATGTTATCTGATAGAAAATAACAATCCTTTCCTTGCTTAGAAAGAAGGCACCAGTTGTTTGCCTGCCAGCTGCCCATGCTAGCATGGCTTTGCTAGAAGCTTCTGTGGTAGAAACCCAGTTTGCCACTCTGTTACCACGGGTGCCTTCCAGTGTTTGTGTCTAGCCTTCCCTTTTCTTTCTTCTTCTTCTTTTTTTTTTTTTTTTTTTTTTTTTTTTTTTTTTTTTTTTTTTGAGACAGAGTCTCGCTATGAAGTTCAGGCTGGCCTTGAACTCACTTTGTAGCCCAGGCTGGTCTCGAGCTTGCACTGATCATCCTGCCTCAGCCACTCAAGTGCTGGGATTACAGGCATGCGCCACCAGGCCTGGTTAGCCTTCCCTTTTCTTCTGAGGAAGCTTGTCATTGGATGAAGGACCCAAGCTCTTTCTTCATGATTTCACTTTAATCTGTAACCTCTGTAGTGGCCTTATTTGCAAATAGGGTCTCATTCTGAGGGGCAAGCGGTTAAGGGTTGACTGTATTTTTCCTTTGGCGACTTGATGTTCTTTCTGTTAGCTTCACAGGTTGTGAAACTTTTTTTCTTTTTGGCAATACTGGGCATTGAACTCAGGGCCTTTGCACTGAACTGTGTCCCCATCCCTGCTTTGATTTTTATTTTGAGATGAGACAAGGTCTTGCTAAATTGCCTAAGCCTGGACTCAAACTTGAGATCCTTCTGCCTCACCCTCCTACAGTGCTGGGATTACAAGTGTGTCACACCACATCTGACTTTGAAACACTTAAAATGGACCTGGTGTCATTCTGGCTAAGGAATGAAGGGAGTTCATGTTTTTGAAACTTGGGTATGTATGTGTAACCCGTGAAGTAAGCAAACTGTAAACAGGAAGAAGTCCTAGGCCGACTGTGACGTGTTGGCTGCCCGGTTGCTGCACTTAGATGCATGTGCATTGAGTAGATGGCATAGGCTTCCTTATACATTGCTCCAACCTGTGGATGATGCGGTCCCTTTCTTCAGTGCCCAGGGCTCAGGCCTGGAAATGTCACTGAGTTCTCAGAGCCTCAGTTTCCATGCCTGGAGAGTGAGGCTGCTGCCTCTCTGGCTCGGCTATTACTTAGGGCTGTGTGGGTATGGCCCCTGTCCTCTGTCTTCTCATTGCTGGTGATGCCTGAAGTGGCTGTCTGCAGTGCAGCTGGACTCTGCCACTCTGCCAGCACAAACATCTTGCTACCAGGGGTGCCAGACTTCACCCAGTACTCAACTTCCTAAAAATAGTCACCAGGAAGGTGGCCAGAGGAAGTCTGTTGTTCTGATCCAGAGACTCTGTGGGCTTTCTTCAGGAAAGGTCCTCGAGCTTTCGGAGGCTCTCCTGAGTCCCCACATCCTCTGCCGCCAGCCACATCTTTGCTTTTCCTAGAGTTGTGAGTAATCCTTGGGGCCTGGGGAATGGAGGGTGCTGTGGAGCAGTCTGTTAATGTTTTGGGATGGAATTTGGTATAAAAACTTGGTTTAGGGCCAGTGAGATAGTTCAACAGACTAAGCATCTGCTTAGGCAAGCACAGGGACTGGGGTTGGATCCCCAGTCGTGCCAGGTCATGCCAGCCCTGCCCCTGGGTACACTGAGCTGACCATCCAAACAGTGTGGTGACACACGTCTGTAATCCCAGACTTGGGGAGGCTGGAAACAAGAGGATCGCTACGAGTCTCCAGCTGCGTAGTGAGACCCTGTACCGAATCCATTAAAAAAAAAAAAAAACTTAATGTGGTGTTTTTAAAAGTATATACATTTCATAAATGGAAGGATATTTTAATAAAAATACTAACTTACCGGTGTACTTGAAATCATTTTTTCCCTCATAAGTATCATAGTTTAACACAATAGACCAGCACTTGTCATTTCATGAGATAGGCCATTATTCTGTACCTAGAAATGATACTAATTACTTTAAAAAAAAAATTTCATTTTTTAAAATTTATTTATTTATTTATTTATTTATTCATCTTGTTTCAGAACCTTTGTTTGTTTATTCACTCATTTTTATGGCCAGCTCAGCCCGCCCCGAGAGCAGGGCTGGCGCAGCATGTGGTGCCGGGGATTGGACTGCGGTCCCTGAAGCTGCCCAAGCTTTCCCAAGCAGGCGCTTTAGACCACTGAGCCATCTCACCGAGCCCCAAAATTTTTCATTTTTTAACCCTTATTTCTTTGTGTCATACTGGCTCAGCCTGCCCTGGGGGGTGCAGCTGGTGCAGTGTGTGGTGCTGGAGATCCAACTGTGGTCCCTGCACTTGCGTAAACTTTGCTAAGCAGGCAGGGGCTTTAGACTGCTAACCTATTTTGCCAGCCCGATACTAATTACTAATATTAAAAATGATGTTAAGGAGCAAAATGAAGGGGGTAAACTGAATTGATATTTGGATTAGCTCTGGGTTTATGCCAGTTGGGAGATTGTCCAAGTTTTTGAAGTCAGGTAACTTACTGGGAAAGGTGCTTTAAAGATACTAAGGGCTTGGATATTAACATGAGTTTGAAAGCATTTAGGACAGAAATGAAGTGAGGAGGTTTTTGTTGTGACATCCACCAACGAATGCATCTTGCAGACATCGCATTCTTAGGGGTTAGACTGATACTCCTTCGTCACACTTGGAGTGCATACAGTGTTTCTCCCCCTTTTTTTGTTCTGAGTGAGGTGGCAAACCCTGTGTTCCCGATCTGGTTTTGCACTGTCTTTCCCTCAAGGGAGAGTGGCTCATGAGGAATCCTGCACCCCCAGTGCTGTTGACAGACAGATGGGTAGTGTGCTTTGGATGGGTTGGTGCTTATGCTGGGTGATCGTCTGGTGGGAGAGGGAAGCGTGTGCAGCCCTCAGGGCTGCACAGTCATCATGTTCTCCAGTGGCATAAGGTGGATAACCAAGCGTGGACAGGGTGAGGAACACTTTTTGTGAGCAATTATCACAAGAAGCGGAAGGAGTGGATGTGGTGAACACATTGTTTAGAGAAAGGGAGGTTCTCAAGCACATGTGGATTGTGGTTCAGTGTTACACTCTGCAGAAGGTGCACTTGTGTCCTTTCTCCTTTGCTTCCCTGGGGACTGTGGGGCGAAAAATCCGAAGTACTTGTTGGGGCCCTGAGGTAAGAGTGTCATTGGAGGGCCCCGGCCGTCAGTGTCTCTGCCCTGTAAACCAGTGTCACCTCTGAGCAGATCAATAAGCAAGCAAAGGAAGGCACTTTGTGTTCTCTGCGCCAGTCACAGCCACTTTGTTCCTTGCATCAAAGGAAAGAACAGAATGCCTAATTATAATAATCTTCTAATAATTACAATATTTGGCATTCATTTTCTTTTAAAAATCTATTTGAGTAACTACTAGCCTTCAGAAGATGTTGGAAAATAGTGTTTAGGCAGCAGCTGGCAGGCAGCTAGCAGTGCGGGAGTGTGCGTAGTGCTCCACTCGTAAAAGATTGCATTAGTTGGCCATACACTTTGATTTCCTTATTGCTGTGTGAGCACACTGTCTGGAGCAGCTGCTTTGGAAAGGGGTGTACAATAAACATTGCTGCACTTGTTTTGAGTGTGTGGGTTTTGTTGGAGTGTTGCTCGCCATCTGGAAGCGAGTGGAGTGAGCGCTCTGCTCCTAGCAAGGAAGCGTTGGGATCTCCACGTGTGCTCCTGCCGCAGTTTGCAGTCCCCTCTTCATTTCTCATTCACGGAGGGAGGAGATAATTGACAGCTGTAGTCATTTTGCTCCAGCAGCGCCTTAGCGAGCACGTGAGCTGCATGGAACGTGGGACGCAGAGAAATAAGCTGTCAGCTCTTCCTGGCCAGTTGCAGTCCTACTTTTGAGAACTGTTTTTCATTGTGTTTTTTGAAACAGCATTTTTTAAACAAAGGATGTATATGGTTTGGTCAGCAAGTCATAGAAAAATACTGGAGAGTAAATACGACCTTTTCCCTCCATCCCAAAGCACCTGAGGGCAGCTGCCACAGGTTTTTCTCTGTCTGTCTGTCTGTCTGTCCTTCAGCCAACCCTTTTTTTGTGCCTAGTCAAATTCCTGAACATCTGAGTGACTTGTGACATCTCAGTGTCACACATTTGTCCTTTGGAGCAGTGGTGGCTTGGAGGAGCTGGTGCGGGTGGGTGGAACAGAACAAAACCCTCCAAGGAGACAGCTTTGCAGGAGGCCCCTTGTCCACGCACAGCTGGAGCAGCGGCAGCGGCTGCCTGTCCTGTTACTAAACCGCTCTGCACCATGGCCTGGGAAGAAATCCTGTGCTTTGCAGAGGCAGGGGCCAGAGCACAGAGAAGTCAGTGGTGTATCCAGTGTCATGCAGCGTAGTGACAGGTTCCAGTTTAGCTGGTTGTGCTCCAGAAGCATGTTCCTAAAGTGTCATGCCATCTTTAGGCTGGTGTTTTTAAATCAGACATTTTGGCCCCCAAATCAGAGAAATGGAAATCACATGTGTTAATGACTTAAATACCAGATCCATACTTTATGGCTGACTAAATGCATGGCATAAGACAGCTCCACTGGTACCAGGCTGCTTGCAGGATTCAGTCCCCCTTTGGGTTTTGCTGTTGACATAAATCTTTTACAGTATTTTTTCTGTCTTTCTCTGGGGCTGACATACTTTTGACTTTAGCTCCTACTGAGGGAGCATATAGATCTGGAGACAGCCATGGAGGAAGTGGGGCAGAAGCCTTGCAATTTGAAGCTGATTTATATGGAGGCTGACTTTGTGGTTCAGAAAAGGAAAAAAAAAAAAAAAAAAAGGTTACTCTATGGGGTAGTGGTGGATGTGTGGGAAGCGTTTGGAACCCCCGTGCTAACCAGGGACTCGGAACAGCTTTGTGTGTGAAAGTGTACCTGTGCACATCTGAAACCTGGGGACACGTCTGAGGTGCCTGGTGTCAGACTAGCATGTGCTGTGGTGGAGCGTGGTGTTCTGAGAGCTGAATATCTCTTGTTCTCTGCTAGTGAGTAGTGAAGTAGCAGCTTATGTTAGGCGGGTGTTTTTCCTTAGCTGTCCTTTGAATTAGCTATGCATTTGTGCGTGCCTGTAAGCATATGTACACATCTACCTGATTATAGCACCAGCAAAGTGCTCTCGCTGCCATGAGGATTGAACCTAGGGATTTGCACTGAGCTATGTCTGGAGCTCTTTTTTTTTTTTTTTTATTTTAAGAAAAGGTCTAAGTTGCCTAGGGTGGGCCCAGACTTGTGATTTTCCTGCCTCAGGCTCCTGGCGTGCTGGGATTACAGGCAAACACTGGCATCCAAGCTGCCAGCAAAATTCTAAACGGGTATTTTTTTTTTTTTTTATTGGAAGTTGCTTTCTTGGGTTTAGACTTCTGTTATTGACCGCATCACAGCACATCTTTTTTCCCCCAAGCTGCTTTGTCCCCCTACCTGATGAGTTAGGTGACACTTATTAAAACATAAGACTTCAGGAATAATGTGCTTAAAGGTGACAAAATATTTTTTTCAATAATTTTCATAAATTCTAAACTAGAAATATCTATCTGGATTCAAGAGTTCAAGATTGAATCCAGATATTGAAGCAGCCATTGCAAAAGGTAATAGAGTAGAACATTCTTTGTTCATGACAAGGGTGACATGCAGTGTTCCTCTTTTAAGTTACTTAAAATACAAAAACATTGACCAACATTGCAGAGACGTATAATGCCAGCTGGGGTCGGAGGACATGTTGCACATGTGGATGCTTTCTCTCCTTGAGGCTTCGCTGCAGCGCTTGAGACGTGGGTCGCATTGTGTATTCACAGGCTAGGTGAGCATTACCGCAGTCTCATTTACAGCATTTTAGTCCTCCAGAGTAGAAACCCATTGGCATCGTAGACTCCCTGTTATTTCTGCCGGCCCCTTGAGGTTCATCCATGCTGTACGTGAGTTATGCCTTGCTGAGCTCTGATGAAGTGAGTTTTCACAGTTGGTGCCTCTTTCTGATGTGTCAAGTGTGCACGTGGAGGGCAGGGACCCCACACTGTCTGCTGGGCCACTTTCCGACCTCGCTGTCAGATTCCTACAGTGGTCTGTGTCGGAATGCATTTCCTTCCACCACCTGAGCACTTGCTGCAGCCAGGAGATGCCTATGAGGCCGTGTGATCCTTTTTCTGTCTTCCTGTACTCCCCCAGGGTGGTTATCCAAGTGTCAGTGTCAGTGTTTTCTTCCTTAAACAACAGATTGCCCCAGGGGCACACTGAGATGGCAGTCAGGACTGGGCATGGTTGTGCGCACCTGTAATCCCAGCACTTGGGAGGCCAAAAAACAGGAAGGATCACTGTGAGTCCGATCTATGTAGTGAGACCCTGTAAAATGCATGCAAAAAAAGAATAAATAAATAAACCAAAAAAATAAACAACAGATTAAAAATTTTAAAATGCTTTGATGCTGTCTTAGTCCACCTGAACTAGTATAAAACACAGTGTCATATTTTTGGTTCCTTTTGAATGAGAGACTGAATTTCTTACCCTTCTGGATCTGGGAACCATTAGGCTGGTAGCACATCTTCTGTGCAGCGACTGTGTGGGGCTTTCTGCTTCGTAGTTGTTCCTCTGGTAGGGAACAGGGCAGGTTAGCTTCCTTGGGCCTCTTGCTAAGCCGTGGATCCCATTCTTGAGCTCCCACCTCAGGACCTGGTCACCTCCCTACAGCCTCTGCCTCTTATACATCGCTTTGCAGCGAGGTTCCACCTTACCAGTTTGGGGTGTACAAACATTCAGATTGTACCAGCGTTGTCCTGTGATCTTCAGTATGTCTTAAAGTCCTGTTAGGGGATTTTTTTTTTTTTTTTTTTTTTTTTTTTAACTTTCTGCAAAGCTTTCTTCCAGAGGGGCTCAGGCCTTCTTGGCAGCTGCCTTCCTCAGGGCGGCCAGCACATCACTCAGCTCCTCATGCTTCCTCTTGGCACAGATGTGCGTCCCCACCCTTTTCTTGATGAACTTGAGGGCACATTTTTCTGTGGAGACCTTGAGCAGCTCCATGGTCATGCTCATAGGGGGTGAACCACACACCTCCCAGATCATGTCCTGCATGAACTTGGTGTTTGGTGAGGCGACCTCGGCAGCGGCTGTGCCTTGGTTTGCTCACATTCTTAGTCACCTTGTGGCCCTTGTGGAGGCCCATGGCCATGGGATAGTGGAGGGCCAGGGCTACTGTTCTTCATTGGTTGCTGTGGTGGAAGGCTTAGGGGATTTTTTTCTCCTCTGTGAAAATTTATTTCCCAGATGACTGAAGATAGTGCCACACTGATGTGACTTACGTAGCTATTTCATAGTTAACACATTCACTGGGCAATTTAGTACAGCTAACGTGGTCATAGGTCTGTTGGTTGGGTAGCATGCATTTGTAAAGACTGCAAAAGACGGAGAGTTAGGAGTCTTGGAAAAGCAGCACCACAGCACTGCAGGGACCTCTCACGAGCAGGAGAGAGAACAGAAGATATTCAGGAGAAAAGGCATTTTAGTGTGAGCTAGAAATGACCCTGCTGTGCTTTCATGTCCCTTCCCAAATTCAGGTTAAAATATAATCGCCAGTGTGACTGTATTGGGAGGCTGTTGGTCATGTGGCTCATCATGAGTGGGTTAATGTCATTGTGGCAGGAGATAGCTCCGGTCTTAATGCAGCCAGTCTTTTTTTTTTTAACTTTATTTATTTACATTATGGCTGGCTCAGCCTGCCCTGAGGGTTGGGCTGGCACAGCACGTATTGTCGGGGATTGAACCGCGGTCCCTGTAGTTGCCTAAGCTTGTCTAAGCAGGGGCTTTAGACCGCTGAGCTATCTTGCCTCCCCCTTTTTAAGATAGGGTTTTGCTGTGCAATTCAGGCTGCCCTAGAACTCACAGTGATCGTCCTGTCTCAGCCTCCCAGTTGCTGGGATTATAGGTATGCACAACCAAGTCCAGCTTTAAAGAAGTCTGTCTTGCTTTCTGGGTCTGTCTTGTGTCATGAGATGGCACAGCAGGAGGACCTTTGCCATAGACTTCCTCTTGGGCTTCCCAGCCTGCAGAGTCGTCAGTTAAGTGTCCCCTGTTCTGTTGTGGCACAGAAGGCAAGTGAGATGATCTCAGTAATTGAGTTTTGCCAGACTTGTTGGCAAAACCTCCAGAATTTGGGAGGTTGAGGTGGGAGGAGCTTGAGCTTAGACACGTAGCAACTTTGTGAGGCCCTGCTTCAAAAAGAAAGGTGGGCTGGGATGTGGCCTATTACAAGACCCTGGGTTTAATCCCCAGCAGCACCCATTCTCCTCAAAGGCAGTGTTTATCTGGTTGTTTCTTGGCTATTTTTGTCCTTGATGAATCATTTTGATGCTGGATTAGGGTTCACTGTTAATTTTCCTGAGTATAATCTGTGAGTTGATGTATTCCTTTTATTCTGAAGACTGAGTTGGGAGGAATAGCTGCTAATAAATTACAGTTTTTGCCAATCTAATCTAAGGTTGCTGTTACCCAAAAGGACTTGCTTACTTCCCAGCATCTGTCACTGTTCCCATGTCATTTGTCTATGTGTAGACCAGAAACATAATTTGGTTCAAATTCCCTTTAGAGCTGTAGAAGTTAGTGAACCTGCCTGTACTTGCCTGCTAAAGTAGTTACAGATGAGGGGAAGGCTGGATTACCTAGTAATGACACGTTGCTTGCATTCGGGGGATCTGCGGCTCCTTCTTGGTGCTCTAGTTCTTTCTTATAAGTGAGGTGACATGGGGGACAGGTGGGCCTGCCTGTTTCATGGATGAGTAAACTAAGTTGCTGTGCTTGTTTCTTAAGTAGGTGATGATGCTGATGTAGGAACAGGTCTCAGGTTCCCAGCCTAATTAATGTTCTTTGTCATATTTCACATCTGTGTGGATAATGAGAAAGAATTGTGTTTAAAAAAAGAACAGTGTAGTTAGAAAATCACGAGCAGAAGCTTACAGGGTGTGTCCTATGTATGGGCCGTGTCAGTGAGTGACATGTGCGTGTGTGTTATACACTGTCCATTTGCATTAGCACAGTGTCTTAGGCAGGGGCCTCCAAGTTCCACTTCATTTTCCCCTTTCCTGCCTTTAATTCCCCCACAGGAGTATGTAGGGGAGAAGACTGAGAATAGCATAAATGGAGAGGCAGTTCTACAAGGGGAAAGGCTAACAACTGCTCCGAGAGAGTGCTGGGAATAGAGCCTGAACCCCAGGGGTGGAGAAAAGGAGAAGTCGAGCGAGTACCCGAGTAATTGACCTCATTCCTAGCATGGCTGCCGTGACACTCAGTTGCAGTTTGATTTTTGTAAAGGATCAGAGGAGTGTGTGCTCTGCTTGTGGCACTTTCAAACCTCACTGCTGCACTGGAATTGGAGCTGGAGCCTGTGAGAGCATTTGCCAATCTGGCCCAGAACGGGCAGAGCCAGGAGAGAGGCAGGCGCTTGCCCCCTGCTTCCAGACGGGACTGCAGTGGGGCACCCACCTACTCATCTTCATTCCGCCATCTTCCAAAGCTTGTGTCTCACTGAGCAGGACCAGGAGGGTGGTCTTAATGTTCAGACACACTTTTGCCTGCACTGTCCTGAAAGGGCCGGGCAGAGATCAGAAGAAAGCTAAGAACAGAATCATATTATAGCCTTTCATTGAGCTCTGTGGCGTTGGGAAAGCTCCTGAGTAAAGCACACCTGCCTCATTCCTGGGCAGTTGCAGTAACCCGGCCAATGAGAGCTGGGCGTGTTCACACAACTCATAAAACTGTTTGAAAAAAATCTCCTCAAGTTTGAAGGAATGGTGATAATTTAGGGCTAACCCTTACATAGGATGGCTTAATATTATCTTAGAAGTTTCATTACAAAATTTATTGATTTGTGAGCACTTTATATGGTACTGATTCTATTAAAAAATGCCCTCAGGTTCTAGTCACCTGCTTCTGATGTAGTGGTTCATTTAGCAAAAGGTTCTGATAGCCCAGTGTCATGTTCAGGGGAGGTGAGAATTTGAAATAACCTTTTTCTTTCTAAAGAAGAGCTGTTTGTTTCTCTTCCATGTCGTTTTGGAGGCTGTTGGTTGAAAAAGATTAGGTGGCTGGAGGGAGGGGAGCTACAAATGCCCTCGAGAGGCCAGGAGGATCCTGCAGAAACTCTGGGCTGCTGCTGGGACTGTGATGTTTGTGCAAGGTTGCTGTTGATGTGGTTTAGAAATCTACTGAAGTGGCATGGCTTCTTACAGAGTTCTTTTTCTGTTTTTAAGCATTAAAGTAGACAGCCATTCCTAAAACTTTCAGGTCCATTGCCTGGCTGGGTTCATAGGCTTTTTCTAGTAATATTTAAATATCTTCAAAACCTCAGAGTAGGGATGGTAGCGCACACCTGTAACCTCCGCACTAGAGTTGCTGAGAGTTTGAGATCAGCCTGCGCTACAAAGTGAGTTTGAGGCAAACTACATAGCAAGACCCTTCCTTAAAAACACAAAGAGAAAGAAGGAAAAACATCACACTGTTTTATATGAAGTGCGACCAAGTGTACAGTGAATGTTTAAATAAAGGTGTGTATTGTAGCAAAAGACACAGCCGTTCATGTCAGTCCTCTCCGAAATAATTTACCCACTGTTTGGTCTAGTTTCTGAAGCAGCTCTGGAAGACCTCCTCTGGGAGTGTTGTTATGAGGTGTGATCAAATTACAGTGAAGGTCTGTACATGCCCTCAAGGGGAAGTCAGGCTTGGGAAAACGTCCTGGTGTGGGCGTGTCCTCTTCTGCCTGATTAATTGGATCTGGCGCCTTGTGACTTGTGGCTTTTCATCCACGTCAAAATGATTGCGAAAAGTAAATGCTTTAAGTGGCTTCAGGACATTAAGGCAGCCACAACTGTGCAACTAAATCATTCCTGCCTTCTTTGGTTCATCTCTGTGTGTGTTTGTGCAGTTGATGCTTGAATTTAGTCCGTGTAGAGCTTATGGTAGCTGCGCCTGTCACCTCTGCAGTCTCCTGTCTCTGTGCGCATCCTACTCGGTTGTCTGTCCTTGCTCTTCTCTGTCCATCCTGGTGCCTTGCCCACGACCAGGCTTGAGCAGAGCCAGTTGGGTGGTTCAGATTTGAAAAGGCACCAATTTCTTCTTAGAACATTCATTATCAATAGATAAATGGCCATCACTGAGTTCCAACTTGTAATTTTATAATTTTTGTAATTATAACGGGCACAGATTTTTGCTTTGGTTTGAGTACAACACCCTGTAGACTATGTTCATGCACCATAATGGGAGATTGATTGGGCAACTGGTCTGTGGGCTGACAGTTCTTTAGTGTTTGGAAGCTGAGAATCTTAGAGGTTCCTAACTCTATCCAGAGAGAAAAATTCTAAAACCTTTTATTTTTGAATAATGTGAGGTTTACAGAAAAGTTGTAAAAGTGGCCAGAATGTCCCATCTCCTTGTGCATGGTTCCATGTCAGCATCTTGCTTTACCATCACACATTTGACCAAGGTGAAAAGCCAACAAGGCAGTGTTACCTGTTGAACCCTAGACCTGATCATCTTGTTCCACTATAGATACTTGAATTTGTCACTGGGCTGTCACTTGTAGGCTACTGATGACAGTTTAGCACTTGAATGCCAACTACATGGTAGTTTGAGGTATAGTAATTTTTAGCTTCTTCAGGGTCACATGTTTCTTTTCTAAAGTGTTAATTGCTATAGACCTTCTGCTTAAACAGTAAGGCGTAGATTTTGTGTAGAACTTTAGTCATTTCAGATGTCTTTGAAGCTCTTATGACTTAGGTTAAAAGTGTCTGTCCTCCAGGAATTCAGCCCAGTTGAAGAGAAAGGCAGTGCAAGAAATACAGTATGATGTGTCACACTGCCCAGGGCAGCTCCGAGTCCAGGAGTAGTTTCAGTTGAGAGTGCTAGGAGTGCTCGGGAGAGATGTCCCTTGACTTTGGCCTTGCAGAATGAGCAAGTTACTAAATTAACAGATTAGAGAAACTGTCTAAGGAAAGAATAAAATCACAAAGACCTGGACAGAGATGTGCTGTATGATTGCTAATTAACTGGTGCAGATTCTGATCCAGCTCCATTGAAAGATGGAGCAGGAGGTGGACTGGATATAAAATTGGAGAGGTAGAAGACAGGAAGTCTTTATAAATGGTTAAACATTTTAAATGATTATTTAGTAATTTGTACATACCTCTCACATTTAGTTAAAACTCAGCTTAACAATTTACAGCTTGTATGTATCCTTATGTGAGTGGCACAGGGTGGTAAAGAATTGCAGACTTCCCGTTTTGACGAAGGACATTGGGGAATGAGAGACTGGAAGTGCTAATGAGGGCCTGGAGTAGTTTTTTCTCCGCTGCCTTGGGAAAACCGTGGGTGTGTTTAATGAAAGCAAAGCAGGAGTGGAGATAGAAAAGGGAAGCAGCTAATTGAAATCAGGTGGAAGGGTTGCGCTAACACAAAGTAGGTCTCCCTCTATTGCGTTAGGAGAGGCTGAGCAGCGGAATTGGAACTTCACTGCTCGTGTGTGCTATATTTAGAATAATCAGATTTGTGTACATAAAGCCCAGAGGCGGCCTACAAGTAAGTTCAGCTATAGCCTGACTCTGATTGCTGTTACAATATTCACTCTACTAACTTACTGTTAATGTGTTCATGGTCTCTGCTAAGTTCTGGTGGTAGGAGTCTCAGGATCCGTACATACTCTTTAACAATAAATGTGGTTGAAGTCACCATGGCTGTGTGGGCAGTGGGGCAAATTGTGCAGCTAGCTCCTCAGGCTGTGGGGCTATAGGCTGTGGTTAAGCAGCCTCTGTATCGTCACGCTTGCTCAGGGTGCTGGGAAAGTGAAGGTAGGATCTTGGTAGTTCTGCGTAGCTTCTTCTTCAGAAACTAGTCACCCTTGTTGTACGCTTAGTGCATCCACACCTGGCTGCTTTCTACTAACTTTGAACTATGTGCCTTGAAGAGGACTGAGCTTATGGTGACCTCTTTTCATTTGACTTAGATCACAGTGTTGATTATTAATTTCTAATAAGATAGATACTATTTATAAAAGAATTGAGCTTTTATAAGAAAAAATGTTATTGCTTTAAAATATACCACATTTGAACATAGGTTTGACCCCATGCTTAACAAAAGTCGGTTTTCTGTTCATGTGTGTGAAGCCCTTTGGGCACAGTATTAATTGACTTAGAAAATTAATTTCAGATGAAACTTCATTAGGTAGTTAATACTTTCAAATGTATATCCTTTTCTAAATCTTTAGTGAAAGCAGACACTTTTGTTTCAGATACTCAAAAGCGATATACTCATTTTAAGGTTGAAAAACTGTTTAGTGTAATAATTATAAATAATTCTCATTTTTTTTTTTTTTTTTTTTTTGTGGGACCAGGGTTCAAACTCACGACCTTGCACTTGCCCAGCAGGCACTTGTGCCTCGGAGCTATCTCCCCAGCCCCAATAATTCTCATTTTAAAGAAACATTTTTCCTTTCGTGATAATTTTGCAAAGAAGCACTACTAAAATTACAGTACATAATTTGTAACCTTCAGAGTCAGCACATGTTACGCTTCTAGATTCATTCATTTCACAAAAATATACAAAGCACCGTGATGGAGTAACAAGGAGGAAAGATGTGGGTCCTGTGTCCCGTGTGGGAGCAGTCAGGCGGACAGAGAGGACTTGCTGGGCGGCGTGGTTGGTCCCAGAAGTTGAAGCTTGGGATTGACGTGGGTGCAACGGGCCTCACTTGTTTCTCTGGTAAGAGATACGCAGCCAGAGGTGGGAGTGGAGTCCGGAAGGAGTAGGCGAGCCCAGGCCAGGCAGAGCAGCAGGAGAGATGCTGGCTGCACTGTGCGCTGCACGTCTCCGTGCAGCTGGGACTGCGCTGGAGATGCCAGAAAGCTGTTTCCTGGAGATCAGAGTTGCATTTTGAGTAAGGTCACTTTTGACTGC
The DNA here is from genome assembly GCA_004027025.1 of Myocastor coypus. Classification (NCBI taxonomy): domain Eukaryota; kingdom Metazoa; phylum Chordata; class Mammalia; order Rodentia; family Myocastoridae; genus Myocastor; species Myocastor coypus. Next base: position 4,362 of record PVJA010012557.1, on the reverse strand, counting down.
AGTAAGCTGGGTGGGAATAGACTGGTGGGGGCTTGAGCGAGGTGGGGAAGCTGTGAACTTCCCTCTCTGAAGATGGGAGGCCACAAGTTCAACAACTTTGAGGAGACTGCTGTGATAATCCAGGGAAAACTACAGCAATGTTTTGCATACAACTGTGTTTTAAGAAACATAAAACTGTTTGTGCACACGTGGCCCATAAATCCCATTCAAGGACGCTGAGTTCCTGTAAGTTTCCTTATCCCAAAAGGTAATACACAGCTATTGTGAAATTTTATTTTTTTTCCCTCTTGGGAGGGTGTTCTTTATAAAATGAAAGTTTAAAACACTCAAATTATGGAGTCTTTGATCATACTGACTGAATTAAGCAAGACTGTTTTTCTGTTAGTTTTAAACATACCATTCTGGAATACTTGGCTCTTAATTAACTGGTCAGGCAGAGAATTCAGTCTGCCCAAATGTTAAATAGTACCATTAAACATTTGGAAGCCTGAAGCAAGGCAGGCCATGGTGACTGTAGCCAAACCAATAAAATGAGCTTATCAAATGAGTGTAGCTCCAGGGGGGATGAAGGATCAAGACAGGACAGGCAGGGGCCTCAAGGTGACACCAGGGTCCTGGCCAGATTCCACTCTGTGTTCACCTCTGATGCTGCTCAGATAAATAAGGGCTGTGTTCTTAGAAAACCTTTTGTATTCCTTGATTTGCCTTTCTCTTTCAGGAGTAGGAACTTTACGTAGCAGATACATGAGACTGATAGTGTTTTAGAATTCAGTTTGGAATGTCTGAAGGATTGTAGTCTGTTGAGACTGCCTGGGGAGAATGACAGAGGCAGCAAGTGGAGAGAAGAGCAGTAAGGCAAGAGGGGGCTTCTGTCTTCTCCTAAGTAAGTCTCTTAAGTAAGGGGAAGATGGACCTTAGTAAATAAGGTCTACCTTAAATATAGGCGGTGGAGCAGCCAACAGAAAAGGGGAGAATACATGTACAGTATGGTAGAAATCACTTGATTTTCAAGACTGCAGAAACACACTAGATGATACCTCTCCAGAGTTAGCCCCTTTGAGAGTGTAGTCTCCAAGACTGCCCTCACTTTGGACTTCACTTGCATGGTTTGGGAAGTTTGCCAAACGGCCTTTGGGTGTGATGATTTGCTGGAAGAACTCTGGACTTTGACAGCTGTTATACTCATGTTATGGCTAAAGGGGATTGAGGGGATAGGAATGTAGCTTAGTGGTAGAAGGCTTACCCAGCAAGCATGACAACCTGGATTTGATTCCCAGCTGTGGGATGAAAAGGAGGAGAATTTTGATTCAGATCAAAGTCATCCAAAGGAAGAGAAGGGTGAGGCAGAGCCTGGGAAGTTCCACTGTGAATCTTCAGTTCTCTTCTGCATGGAGTCAGGCCGAGAATCCATGGTGCACATGAGGTATTCCCAACCAAGGATGCTTTCCTGAGCTTTCACGTCCTGAGTTGAATTTATGAGCACTTTGTTTTATGTTGATTGCTTGGCTAATTGCCCACAAGTTGACCTCAAGTCTTCAGGTGTTCTGGTGACCATGACCACCTTAAGTCATATGATTATCTTGCATTGCCAGCTTTCTCCTTAAGACTAGTATGGCCACCCCATCCCTAAGATCCAGTGTGGCCATCTCCTTCCTCAGTGGGACACTTCTATGGGGTATGACACAGAAGGCCTAGAGGCCCAGGCAAAGACCAGGCTTGTCTTTAGACAGGCCAGCTTCTCTACTACATTCATGGATTTAAAAGGATTGTGCTGAGTTTGATGTTGGGACTGATGTTGGAGGTGGGGACAGGAAGCAGAGAGGAGTGGCTACCTGCAGGATGTTGACTGTGCTCTCTGATAGTGGTGCAGGTGACAGGGAGTTTGAGTGGAGCTCTTTCAAAGCAAAGGGCCACCAAGGTTTGTTTGTTTTTGTGTAACTGGTGATTGAACTCGGGCTGTTGCACTTGCTAGGCAAGTGTTTATTCTACTGAGGAATCTCCTCAGCCCCTGGCAAGGTTTGTTAGTCGACTGGATGCATACTCCCTGCCACACACATAGAATAAACACCTTTATTACATGAGTTAAACCAGGAGGGAAGGTTTGTTTCCCTTTCTGGGCCTTGAGTTTTCCTCGGATAGAAGTCCAGCCCTTCGCCCTCTAGGGCATTGCCATCTGCTTGGCCACACTGGCCTGATCTTGACGCAGTGCAGGCAGGAAGCTTGCCTGCTGGAACTGCTCAGGATTGGATGTATTTGTATGAGTGAAAGGAGTCTAGGATACCTCTTAAGGCTTTTGGCATGAGTCAGTGAAAGAATGGAGATTCCCTTAGGGAAGTGTTGAAAAGCCACATGCTCATCATAAGAATAAGGTGGCTTCCACATCTACCACCAGTGAAGGAAGAACCAGTCCTGTGTTGGTCATATGTTGTGTTGTGACAATTAGAAGAAAGTTGTTCTTTGTGTTCTACATATCTGAAAAAAAATATGTTCTGTTACAGCTTCCATGTCAGGGCTCTCAATGAGAAAGACCACCCCATAGACCAATTATTACTCTCATGTGTATTCTTTTGTAGTAATAACATTTCCTATAAAGATACTCTGAACAGTGAAAGTAAGAATTTCCATACTTAAATGTGTCTGATCTATCAAAACTAGTTGTATTTGCAGAAGTCTTTGCTCTGTATGTTATGCATGCTGCATGTGTGAGGTCTCGTGTTCATTTCTCATAGAGGCCTTTGTTTCTTTGTGTTCTCTATTGACCCAGTAAATTGGTTTATTTGGGTCAACTAAGAATAGCTTATCTAAGGGACTGAATATTTTTTTTTTTTTGTGGGGCCAGGGTTCGAACTCATGACCTTGCACTTGCCCAGCAGGCACTTGTGCCTCGGAGCTATCTCCCCAGCCCCATCTAAGGGACTGAATATTGAACTCTGTTGTAGTTTAAAAAATTTTTTTAGTGGTGATTTTTTTTTTTTTTTTTTTTTTTTTTAGTGGTGATAGACTGGGTTTCTTCATTGATTAAAATATTGGCAGTTACAATTTGTGGATCAAGTAGAGTAATCTAACTATATTCTAATTGTGATTTAAAATTATTAAAGTCTTCCGGGGGTGGCAGGATCGCTCAGTGGTCTAAAGCGCCTGTTCGGGAAAGCTTAGATGGCTTCAGGGACCGCGGTTCGATCCCCAGCACCACATGCTGCGCCAGCCCTGCCCTCAGGGCGGGCTGAGCCGGCCATAAAAATGAGTGAATAAACAAGCAAAGGTTCTGAAACAAGAAAAAATAAATAAATAAATAAATAAAAATAAAATAATTAAAGTCTTCCAAACAGTAAGAGTTTGTTAGCACTATTTCATGCTGATTGCTGATTGTAGCCAGAAGAACATGAACTGTAGCTCACCCATCCCTATCTGTAGAGACCTTGTCATGGCTGACAAGTCTGTCAGCTTGAATTTGAGCTGTTTTCAAGCTCCAGGACGAGATAACGTTTTTGTTGAATTGTGGGTAGTAAAAACAGTTTGCTTAGGAAAATGATCATCATGGGATTTGTGGTTGGATGATTATAGTTGGTTATAATGGTGATTCAAAGGAATACCTAGAAGAAAAGTTTTGTCCAAAATCTGGTTGAGAAGCAGTTGGTCATTTTTGGCTATTTGCTAACTTACTTTTATTCCCTTGCTATGTGAAATAGATCAGTCTGCTAAAGCAATGCCTTTTTTCTTCTTCTTGTTTGTTTCTTTCCCTTTATTTGATAGTAGTAGGAATTGAACCCAGGAACCAGTAGTAGAGACTGAACCCAGTGAGCATTGAGCCTCTTAAATTTTGTGACAAGGTCTCACTGAGTTAACCAGGCCTGCCTACAATGTTGGTCCTGCCTGAGCCCATGAGCTGGACTTACAAGTGTGCACCACCACACTCGGCACTTAGAAGTTACTGAAGTTAAATACAAAGAGAATGCATTTGAGTATGTATGTATTTGTATGTATTTGTATTTGTATGTATTTGAGTATGTATTTGTAAGGAAAAAGTTGAGGGAGGACAAATTACTGTTAAGTGCTGGTGTGCATTTGTGTTTTGTCCTTCTGGTGACTTTATTATGTCTAGATTCCAATCTTAAAACACTAAATATTAGCTTAGCTTTAGAAGTGTGTTTAATGAGCAATACAGATATCACCAGCAGTGTGTTTGGAGTAGGGAATTTAAGGACTGCTGCAGGGTATTGGAAGGAAGACCACTGTGGATAAGTACAGGGCCTTGGAGTTCTTCGAAGCTTCCCTGAGCTGGTTTCCCACAATCCTTGCTAGTTAATTGCAATTCTTTTCTTTTCCTTCCCTTCCCTTCCCTTCCCTTCCCTTCCCTTCCCT